>PVLA01004637.1:12500-169986 GCA_004027455.1 Hydrochoerus hydrochaeris
AAGGATGGAGGATCAAACACAGTAGGTAAACACTGGGAGAAAATATCAGTAGATGTATTCACCAATTGTGCTGTTCATTTTATAAAAGTAAATAGAGACAATTTTCAAGTTAAAAATCAAATTTAGGAAAACCTAAAAGACAAAGATCATTTATAGGGATTGAGGTGTATTAACATTAATGCAATGGAAAAACTAGAGTGCATTAACTCGGAAGTCCAAAGGAAATGGCTAAGAGCTCTGAGTATTCTTCAGAGGACTGAACTACAAAAGGAAAAATAAAGACATTCAGAACATGCAAAGACCAGAAGATTTAATATCCATGCATCCTTTCATGGAGAACATTATTCATCAAAACAAGGAAATAAATCAAGAAGTAGATAAGGAAGCTGAGGCTCCAACAATAGAGCCAGCAGGGAAATCCTTATATGATCTTTGGGTCCTTGAGAGAAACACATCTAGATTAGAGGAGGGAACAGGGCCCTAGAAGAAAGAGGAAGCTGGTGGGTCATCTGACCCAATCAAACTAATTTTTAGATGTGGGTTTTTTTTGTTGTTGTTGTTGTTTTTCCCCCTTTTTTGGGTATTCTATTTTTTACTATAAAAATATACAAACATGTACCATTTGAGCCATTCTAAATGTACGATTCAGTGGCATACATACTTACCATATCTTAATTCTTTTTATCTCCCTTCTCTTCTCTTCCTACATCTCTAGATCTCCTTTCCCTTCACAAAAGATGTCTCCACTTCCTGTTGCATTATCTTTTGATTGAGAATAATGTAGGCATCACATCTAAATGAAATTACACAACATTTGTTTTTTTGTGACTGGCTTATTTCACTTACCATAGCGAAGGTCCACGAAGCTCATTAATATTGCAGCATTTAGCAGTATTTCCTTCTTCTTAAAGGTTGAATAATAGTTCACTGTATTTACAATGCCACATTTTGTTTATTCATTCAGTCATCAGTGTACACCTAGGTTGTTTCCAGTGAAACCAGAGGATGAGTTGCTGAATTACATTGTTATGGGGAAAACAACTCCCAATTCATTAGATATCAAAGGTGTTGAATTTGTGGTCTCAGCATCAAGGAAAGAAGTTGTGAACCAAAGGAGGGGATCAGGAGAGTTTTACTGGAAATAATAAGAAGCTCCTGGATTTCCAGGAGGGGTCCTGAGTGGGTGGCTGCTGAGACTCTTTGTCACTGATACGTTGTACTACAGCAAAATCGCAACATGGGTACAACACAGATCAAGCCACAGTCAACCTATAGGGTTACAAGTACAATCGCATAGCTCACACTGATCCAGTGGGGAAGGGGAGGCACAGAGGCAAACATTATTAACTTTAGCATATCTATAATTTCTAACTGCAGAAAGAACAAAGGCATTCCTGAAAATAGATGGGCCATGGGTCCAGATCTGTGGTGGTGAACCTATGGCACTCATGCTGCGGCAGGTTATCACTGAAAGCTCTAAAAGGTTCACAATCACTAATCACCCACTTATGCACCTGATGCCTCTTGGGGCTCACTGTACCAGACAGTGTTAATTAAGCCACTCTTCATCTCAAGCTGCTCTTGTGTCTAGGGAGACTTGTGAATAGACTATTGTGTCACCATCTTGAGGCCTGGCTGTCTTCAGATTCACCTCCAGCCAAGTCTTCTGGCCTCTCCATTTCTGCACTGGCTTCTCAAAAGCACCATCCCCCTTGGACTGCCTATTAATTTCTATGTAACTTAGCTGTCTATAATAATATAGTAATTCCATTTTTAACTTTTTTTTTATCAGTACTGGGGATGGAACTCACAACTGCACACTTGCAAGGCAGGTGTTTATGCCACTGAGCTAAATCCCCAGCCCTCATTTTTAACTTTTAAAGAAATCACTATACTGCTTCCCCTTATGCCACCTGATTCCACATTCCTACCAGCTATGCGTAAGGCTTTTCAACTATCCAAGTGCTTGACTACACTTTCTATTTTCAGTTAACTTCATAATGCCAAAGTAATGAATGTAAAGTGATATTTTATTTTTATTGGTATTTTCCAATGATTAGTGGCAATATCTTTCCATGTGCTTATTAGCCATTTGTATATCTTCTTTGAAGAAATATTTGTTGAAGTCCTATGCCCAGTTTTAATAGGGCTTTTTTTACTGTTGATTTGCATAAATTTTTTACTTATATTTAGATAATCTTTTATCATATATATGATTGACAAATATTTACACCATTTTATTGGTTACCTTTTCCCACTAGTCATAGTACCTTTTGATGCACATGAAATCTTTATTTATTTATTTATTTTGTCTTTTTGAGACAGGGTCTTGCAGTGCAGTTGAGGCTGGCCTTGAGCTCATTTTGTAGTACATTCTGGTCTCAAACTCACAAAGATCCTTCTACCTCAGCCTCCCAAGTGTTAGGATTACAGGCATGTGCTATCACACCCTGCTTGAAATCTTTAATTTTGATGAATCTGACTTATTTATTTTTTTCATTTACTGTCTGTACTTCTTATATTACATTCAGGAAATCATTGTCTGGATTAAATCCAAAGTTATAAAGTTTTTCCTTTATGTTTTCTACTAAGACTTCTATAGTTTTAGATTTTATGTTTGAGTTTTTAATTCATTTTGAGTCATCCTCTCTATATTACATAGGGATCCAATTTCATTGTTTTGCATATGGATATTTAGTAGTCAAAAATCATTGAATCATATACTTTTGTCTCTCTTCTGTATTACACAGAGCTATGTCTCTCTTTGTGTCAGTACCACATTGTTTTGACTGTTACAGCTTTGTAATAAAGTGTGGAATCAGGAAGTGTGAGACTTCTGATTTTGTTCTCTTGCCAGATGGTTTTGGCTACTGTGGGCCCTTTAAGATCTCATATGAATTTTAAGATAGATTTTTCTATTTTTGCAAAAATGTCAGGATTTTAATGAGATGAGGATTATACTGAATCTATAGATCACTTTAGGTACTATTGATATCTTATCAACATTCAATCTTCTAATCTTAAGACATGGGATATTTTTCTACCTGGTGAGATCTTTAAATTCTTTCTGCAATATGTTGTTTTCAATGTATAAACCTTTCTTCTCCTTTGATAAATTTATTGCAATAGTTTATTTGACTCATTTATTTATAAATGAAATTGTCTTACCATTTAGAAGAAAACAAGAGACATTATGGTAGCCACAGTTATCTTACTTTGAAATCTATGTCACTTAGTGTTTCCTCTGATCTGCTTTGTTCTGTTTGTTATGTTTAGTTTTACCTTTTTTTAAAAAAATAAAAGAGGCAACTCCCACCAGCCCTGGGGAATGTGTACTGCCCTCAGACCTTGGCCCACACAGCCACACACTCAGACCTTGGCCCGCACAGCCACTCACTCCCTGTGTGACTCCAGCCAGCACTGAGGAATGCCACACCGCCCTGGGACCTTGGCCCAGGCCCAGCAGACACCCAGACCCAGGACCTCAGCTCGGGGACACTCCCTACCTCCTGGACCTAATACTGTTGTTGATCTTCAGCTCCCACCCTTTGTCTCAAAACCATGGACTACAGTGGATTAACTGTACTAGCTTGAGGGGACATTCAATGACTGCCTTACCCAAACAGAAGATCTCGGCAGACTCCAGTCAGTGTGGAGAGTATGCCCCTAAAACAGAGGTGTACAGTGGGTAAATAGGCTCCCCCCAGCTAACTGTAAGACCTTGGTGAATCTGACAAGAGTGTGAGTGGCTCCTTCCTACACACAGAAAAATCAGGCAGAGTGAGGAATGTGCCATTAAGGACTCCCCCAACTTGGAGAAAATCAAAAGGGCTTATGAGACACACAAGCTCACAACAGGAGCACAGTAGGGACACAGTAGGGCCACTGCCAACAGAAATACTATAGACAGGGAGATTTGGTGACCTGAAATAACCTGAAGATAAAGTAAAAGTTGACCTACATCAATACTACAAAGCTTGACAGCCCAGGAAGAATACAGAACTCACCCAACAGGCCCTGCAGTGGGAAGTCAGGTTAACTGACCCACCTCATTGTGGGACCCAGCAATTGAACAAACATCAACCTTATATTAGGATCCCAAGATATATACTACCAACAGTTGACACTAGTGGAATTGAAGGACCAAATATTAACTCAAAAGGGAAAATGGCAGAATGAAAAAGCAAAATGCAATCTCAAATATCTAGTCCACCAGGAGCAAGTACAGGAGACATTGAAACAGAGGACTTCAAATGTAACACACCAAAAATTTCCGAAATGGTAGCAAGTAAAATAAAAAAAAAACCAGCTCCATATGACTATAGAGGAAATCAAATTAGAAGTAGTGTTCTATGTAAAGATAGAAATAAAAACCTTAGTAAAGGAGTTGCTGAGCACAGCTAAAGAAGAAATAGAGAAAAAAGTACAGGAGCATGGGAAACTGATTGAAACCTTGAATCAACAATATAAAAAACAAGAAGAATTCATGAAACAAACTCAGAGACATCCAAGAAACAAAAAATTCTATTTAAAGCTGGCAAAACCGTTTGAATGAAACTGAGGATAGGATTTCGGACCTTGAGGACAGGATCACAATTAGTGATCATGAAAAGATAGAACTTTTAAAAATATCAAAGCAGCATGAAATGACAATCCAGCAGCTCCAAGAGCAACAATATAAGATTAATAGGCATCAGTGAGGATGCAGGAGTCAATGGAAATGACATAACTAAAATATTCACAGAAGTAATAGCAGAAAATTTCCCAAACATGGGGGAAGAAATCTGATATGCAGATAAATGAGCATATAGAATGCCAAACAGTCACAAGCAACATAAATCTACACCCAGACATATAATAATTAAGATCTCAGACATTCAGTATAAAAACAGAATACTAAAAGCTGTTAGAGGAAAGACACAACTCACCTATCAAGGACAGCCCATTAGACTCACAGTAGACTTTTCAGCACAAACTCTCAAGTCAAGACAAGCTTGGAGTGAGGTATTTCAAGCCCTGAAAGAAAACAACTTTCAACCCAGACTGATGTATCCAGCAAAACTCTCTTTCAAATTTAATGGAGAAACAAGATACTTCCATGACAAAGAAAACTGAAGAAGTTGACATTCATTCATTCTAGAAAGAGTATGGAAAGACATACTAGATAGAGATAAAAATAACCCACAATACCCAGGACAACAACAGAAAGAAACCACCAGGTAGGCCAAGCAGTTAAACAAGGGGGAAAAGCAAACAAAAGGAACATAACATGGCAAAGTCAAGCAACCACATACCAGTGATATCCATAAATGTGAATGGCCTCAATTCACCTATCAAAAGAAGTAGGTTGACAGAATGGATCAAAAAATATGATCCCACAATATGCTGTATACAAGAAACACATCTGACCCAAAAGGAAACTCATAGATTAAAAGTCAAAGGATGGAAAACAGTATTCCATGCAACAGGAACCCAGAAAAAAGTGGGGGTAACTATTCTAATTGTAGACAATGTGAACTTCAAACCTAAAATGATTAAAAGAGATAAAGAAGGTCAATACATACTTGTTAGTGGAAAAATTCAAGAGGAAGAACAATTATAAATATATATGCACCAAATACAGGAGCACCTAACTATGTAAGACAGACACTAATGGACATGAAAAACCAAATACACAAGAACACAATTATAACAGGGGACCTTAATAGCCCATTGTCACAAAAAGATGGATCAACTAGACAAAAAGTCAGCAAAGAAATGATAGAATTGAATCATACCTGGGAGCATTGGACTTACTAGATGTTTACAGAGTGTTCAACCCAATCAAACATCAGAATACACATTCTTCTCAGCTGCACATGGAACACTTTCCAAAATAGAACATATGTTATCCTATAAGGCATTCTTAAGTAACTGCAAAGGTATTGAAATTATTCCATGGATAATATCTGACCATAGCACATTGAAATTGGAAATTAATGGCAAATTAAATTGCAAAACCTGCATAAATACATGGGAATTAAATAATAACCTTTTTAACAACCTTTTGCACTCCAGATGAAATTAAATAAGAAATGAAGCAATACCTACAATTCAATGCAAATGCAAAAACAATATACTGTAATCTGTGGGACACAATGAAAGTGGTCTTAAGAGGGTAATAGCAATAAATTGTCATATCAAGAAAACAGAATGAGCACAAATAAACAACCTAGTGCCTTATCTCAAGCTTCTAGAAAAAGAAGAGCAAGTTAAATCCAAAGCTCATAGAAGAGAGGAAATTGTAAAAATTAGAGCAGAAATCAATGCAATTGAAACTAAAAAAAATACAAAGAATTAATGAATCAAAAAGCTGGTTTTGTGAGAGAACATGCAAATTGACAAACCTCTAGCTAACCTCATAAAGAAAAAGAAAGAAAAAACCCCAAATTCACACAATAAGGACTGAAAAGGGGGACATTACTGCAGAGCCAATGGAAATTCAAAAGATCATGAATACCTACTTTGAAAATCTCCATTCACGTAGAGTGGAAAACACAAGGGAAATGGACAGATTTCTAGAAACATATGAATTACCAAAGCTCAACCAAGAAGGTATAGCAATTTTGAATAACCCAATATCAGATATTGAAATTGAAAACATAATTAAAAACTTGCCAACAAAGAAAAGCCCAGGTCCTAATGGATTCATGGCTGAATTCTACAACAAATTTAGAGATTTGATGCCAATACTCCTTCAACTCTTTGATGAAACTGAAAATAAAGCAGTCCTTCCTAAATCATTCCTGGAGGCAAGTATCACTCTCTTACCAAAACCAGGGAAAGAGCCAACCAAAAAGGAGAACTATAGGCCAATCTCAGTAATGAACATTGATACAAACATTCTCAATAAAATACTCGTGTTTAGAATGTAGCAAATCATCAATATTATACTTCACGACCAAGTGGGATTCATTCCAGGAATGTAGGGATGGTTTAACACATGCAAATCAATAAATGTAATACACCACATCAACAGAGCCAAAAACAAAAACCACATGGTCATCTCAATAGATGCAGAAAAAGCTTTCAATAAAGTCCAACATATATTCATGATAAAAACCCTTCAGAAACTCAAAATACATGGTGTCTACCTCAATCTTATAAAGGCCATCTATGACAGACTTACAGCCAACATTAAACTAAATGGACAAAAACTGAAAACTTTCACCTTAAAACCAGGAATAAGACAAGGATGTCCATTATCACCACTCCTATTCAATATAGTTCTGTAAATACTAGCCAGGACAATCAGACAAGAGAGAGAAATAAAAGGAATAAAGATAGCAAAGGAAGAAGTTAAATTATCACTATTTGCCGATGACATGATACTCTATGTAGAAGACCCAAGAAATTCCATTAAAAGATTATTAGAAATAGTAAACAAATTCAGCAGTGTAGCTGGATACAAAGTCAATGCTTAAAAATCAATAGCATTCCTGTACACAAACAAAAAAACTCACTGAGAGAGAAATTATGGAAATATCACCTTTCACAATAGAATCTAAAAAACGAAATAGGAATCAACCTAATGAAAAATGTGAAAGATCTATATGCTGAAAATTATGCTATGCTAAGAAAAGGAGACTGAAGAGGATGTTAGAAAATGGAAAGATATTCCTTGCTTTTGGCTAGGAAAAACCTACATTGTGAAAATGACCATACTCCCAAAACTATTATACAGATTTAATACAATCTCAATCAAAATACCATTAACATACCTCACAGATCTAGAGAAAACACTCCTAAAATTCACTTGGAAACAGAAGAAACCTAGAATAGAAAAGGCAATTCTGGGCAACAAAAGCAAGGCAGGAGGCGTTTCAATTCCTGACTTGCAACTATACTACACAGCCACAGTAATAAAATCAGCATAGTAAAGGTAAAGAAATAGGCCTGAGCATCAATGGAACAGATTAGAAGATGCAAACACAACTACAAAGACACTCAGCCACCTGGTATTTGACAACGGGGCTAAACATGTTCACTAGAAGAAGGATAGCCTCTTTAATAAATGGTGTTGGAAAAACTGGCTCTCCACGTGCTGAAGACTGAAACTAGATCCATGCCTATCACTATGCACACAACTAAAGTCTAAATGGATAAAAAAATCTAAATATTAAAACAGAAACAATAAATCTACTGGAAGACAAGGTAGGTAGAAGTCTTGGAGACATAGAGGTAGGCAGAGGATTCATGAACAAAACGCAAACTGCATGGGAAACACTTCGAAGAATCAACAACTGGGATCTCATATTATTGAAAAGTTTTTACACTTCCAAAGAAATCACCAACAGAGTGAAAAGAAAACCCACAGAATGGGAAAGAATTTTAGCCAGCAACCCCTCAGACAAAGGACTTATATCCAGAACATATAAAGGATTGAAAAACATCAAGCCCCCCAAATTCAAAGACCTTCTCCAAAAATTGACATCAGAGATGAACACACAGTCTCAGATGAAGAGATACAAATGGCAAATAAATACATGAAGAAATTTTCACCATCACTGGTCATTCAAGAAATGCAAATTAAAACAGCACTGAGATTTCATCTCACTCCAGAAAAAATAGCTGCCATCAAGAAATCAACTGATAACAAATTTTGGCAAGGTGCGGGAAAAAGGAACACTGCTTCACTGTTGGTGGGAGTGCAGACTGGTGCATCCACTATGGAAATCAGTATGGAGATTTCTTAGAAGACTAGGATTATAAATTCCATTCAACCCAGCTATTCCCCTCCTGGGTATTTTCCCAGAAAACCTGAAAAGGTCATATCACAGTGATATATGTGCTCCCATGTTCATAGCAGCACAATTTGTAATAGCTAAATCTTGGAAACAACCAAAATGCCCAACAACTACAGAGTGGATGAAAAAGATGTGGTATTTTTATACAATGGAATATTACTCAGCTATAAAAAGGATGATCTTGAGGCCTTCATAGGCAAATGGAGACAACTTGAGACTATCCTCATTAGCGAAATAAATAAGAATCATATTTATAAATATCACATTGTGTCTCTAGTGTAAAAAGTAATAAGAAATGTAGGAGTAATATAACCCAAAATGTGTAATTGGTATTGTAAAAAAGAGAGGAAATCTGCTCTAAAGAATGTAACTGCATGTGTGTTTAAGTGTGTAGGATTGATAACCATATTACTAAGTTTTTATTGGATCATTGAACAGAACTGTTTGTAGTCTTGCTATTTCAATGTCTACTTTGTATGCTTTACTTTTGTAACTTGAACAACTATTTCTAAAAGGACAATATGTAATTTATCAACTAGTAATTTCTTACTGTTTATTCTTTTTGAAATTATGTGTTATTTCTTATTCCTACCCTTTTTCTTTTCCTTTTTTTTTTTGGTACTGGGGAACAAAATCACGACCTCATCCTTGTGTGGCAGTTTTTTATGCTGCTGAGCTAAATCCCCAAGCCTCTGTTTTGGTTTTTTTTTGCTTTTTAAATAAAAAGGAAAAAAATTAAATAAATAAAATAAAATGTAAAGAAAAGAAATTGTCTTTAAATTTAATATTTAGATTTTCACTGTTAGTCCATGGAAACACATTTAACTTTTTGTGTTGAATTTGTATACTACAACTTTGCTGATTTTATTAGTTCTAATAAGGGTTTTTTGGGACTCGGTATGATTTTCTACATGTAAGACCTTATCACCTGTGAACAGAAATAATTTTATTTCTTTTCTAATTTGGAAAGCAATCCATATTTTTTTCTTTTCCTTGATTAATTGCTCTGTTTAGGTCTTCCAATATTATATGGAATAAAAGTGACGAAAGTAGGCATGATAGCCTTGTTTTTAATTTTAGAAGAAAAGCTTTCATTTTTTCACAATTGAGTATGATGTTAGCTATGAAGTTTTCATAACTGATCTTCATTACAATGATATAGTTCCCTTTTGTTCTTTGATTAATTGTTTTTATCTTGAAAGAACATGGAATTTTTTCAAATCCTTTTTCTGCTTCAAGATTATTGTATGTGCATGTATATACATGCAAGTGTGTGGATGTGTGTTTTACCCTTTATTCTCTTAGCGTGTTGCAGTACATTAATAGATTTTTTTTTTTTTTTTTGGTACCGGGGATCAAACTTATGACTGCATGCTTGCAAGGCAGGCGCTTATGCTGCTGAGTTAAATCCCCAGCCCCCATTAATTGATTTTTATTTGATGAACTATCCTTGCATTCTGGGAATGAATTGCAGTTTGTCATGATATGTCTTCCTTTTCATATGCTATTGAATTCAGCTCAACAGCATTTTGTTTAGAACTTTTGCATCAATATTTATCAGTGACACTGGTTAGTAGTTTTCCTTTCTTATAATGCCTGTAGCTGATTTTGCTTCCAAGATAATAGTGAGTTCATGGAATAAATGAATTAGTAGTATTCTCTTCTGCTCAATTTCTTGAAAGAATTTAAGAAACACTAGTGTTAATTCATCTCTATATGTTTGATAGAATTCACCAGTGAAGTTGTCTTTTCCCCAAGCTTTCATTGTTAGGAGGTTTTTGATTACTGACTTAATCTTCCTTGCTAGTTTAGCTCTATTCAAGTTTTCTATTCCTTCATAATTCAATCCTGATGAGTTGTATATTTCTAGGGATTTGTCCTCTTTTGTAAGTTATCCAATTTTTTATATACAATTGTTTTCAGTGTGCTCATCTACTTTTTGTAACCTCAGTACTTTTGTCTCCTCTTTCACTTCTGATTTGAGTATTCTTTTTTCTTAGTCATTTTGGTTAAAGCTTTGTCAATTTGGTTGATCTTTTCAGAGTCAACTTTTTTTTTTCATTGATTTTTTTCTTTATTGTTTTACTAAGGTTTATTTAATTTATCTCTGTTTTAATCATTAGGACTCTATTCCATCCACTAATATTTTCTAGTTAAGAGATAAAGGTGTTATTGATTGAAGACTTTTCTTCTTTTTTAATGCTTCTTACAGCTGTAAATTTTCTCTTTGGGCTGCTATTGATGAATCCCATAATTTTTCATTCTGTGTTTTATTTTATGTTTCTTAAGATAATTTCTTGAACTACAGTGGTGTTTCAGTGTATGAACCTAATTCTGATGATGATTCTGGTCACAAAACAAATTGGACAAGAATTTAATCAAATTGAATGGTTAGGGTCAATGTTGACCTTATGGGGAAATTTGATTTGGTGCACGTCCAATTCAGTCTGTGACCAGGATCATAAAAAAATTGCTTCATTTTCCTTGTGATTTCTTTCTTTTGTTTTTTAGATTTTTTTTAGATCTTTAAATTTTTTTTAATTTTTAAAGAGGGTAAAATTAAACAGAATGAAACAGATCATAATATAATAATGTAAGGGACACAGAATTCAAAGCAAGACAACTGGAGATCTTCGCTGTCTATCATATTGTCTCTTATTTTCTTCCAAATAATTGTCCATATCGTCACATACAATGAATTCACACAAAACAAAATAGTATAGAACTGATCAGGGCAGGATGATGAAGGCATTTTAGGTCTGCAAGACCAGACATAAAGGAGATCAACAATGGCTGCCATCATGTCTCTCATTCTCTTCAAAATAGCTGTCCATACCTTCAAGCATGTTGAAATTAACCAAAACAAAACAGACTAAAATCACTCTGAGCAAAGACTATTCTAGGAATTTGTTTTGTTTTGTCTTGGTTTGTTTTGTTTTTTCCTTCTAATACAGAAAGCATAGGTATATGTGTAGAGACTCATGCATGCGTAGAACTTCTAAACAGTTTATGAGACTCAATAATATAATGCACAATGAAATGATCAGCTACTTTGAAGAAAAAGACACTAAGGTTCCCATTGCTGATTCTGTAGGGTCATGATGTGAAATCCTTGAGATTTCTTGACTTTCTTGTTACTTAAGAATGTTTTGCTTAATTTCTACATACTTTCTAGTTTTCTTTCTATTATTGATTTCTAGTCTCATTCTACAGTGATTAGAAAAGATTTTATCTGATTTCAGTACTTTTACATTGATTAAGATTTCTTGTGTGAGCTAACATCACACACCCCGGTTAATGTGCCATCCGACCTTGAGAAAGATGTGTATTCTTCTGCTGTGAGGAATAGCGTTCTGAAAATGTCCATTGGTCCGACTTCTCTCTGTTGTTCTTCAGAACTGACGATCTCATTAAAGATGACTGCCCTCTTAAACTAGAGCAGACATCATCCAAACTGCTGGGGACCTGAAGAAACAAAAATTGAGGAATTTGGGGGGGAATTCATTTGTTTTGTTTCTGTCTGCCTGGTAGAGCTGGGAAATGAGTCCTCCCCACCGCTTGGACATGGAACATCTTCACTAGTTTACAGTCCCTTGATACCCGATCAGGCGGAGGTGACGACTTACAGTACTCTCCGGTCTCTTCTGGAAAGATGTCTTGACTTAGCTGTGTGTGCCATTTTTCCCTCTCTAATTTCAATGGATGTTTGTAAATATCTTCACTTCTAAAAGAGTCTCCAGCTTCTTGTGGCCTTAGATGTCCTACTTTAGTGCTATGCCCATGCTCTCTTTTTTAAAAAATTGTAGTTTTTTAGTACATATTTACACTCCTGTGGGAAGTCAGTGAATGTGCACAGCACATCTTAATTCCTTTGTTATCCCCTTTTCTGCTCTTCCCTCCCTGCTCCCTCTATTCCTTGATCTTCCTCCTCCTCTTCCCCTTGCTCTTCCTCCTCTTCCCCTTGCTCTTCCTCCTCCTCTTCCCCTTCCTCTTCCTCCCCCTCTTCCCCTTCCTCTTCCTCCTCTTCCTCTTCCCCTTCCTATTCCTCCTCCTCCCCTTCTTCTTCTTCTTCTTCTTCTTCTTCTTCTTCTTCTTCTTCTTCTTCTTCTTCTTCTTCTTCTTCTTCTTCTTCTTTTCTTCAATTTGTTTTTAGTACACAATGCTTGCATTTCTTACATGAAAATGGCATATGTACATAGCACATCCCAATTATTATTTTTTAGTCCCTTATCTGTTCCTTCCCCTCCCCCTTCCTCCATCTCTTCATCTCATTCCTTGGTGAGAATGATCTATCTCCCCACTTCCTATTACTATTTGTCTTGCTCTTTACTTTTATTCTGCTCTCATATAAGAGAAACAGTGCAATATTTAAGCTTGTGTGTCTGACTTATTTTACTTAACATTATAGTTACAAAGTGCATCCATTTTCCTACAATTAATTCAAGTCTATCCTTTTTATGGCAGAGAAGTACTCCATGATGTGTAAATACCACGTTTTCTTTATTCATTCATCTGTTGATGAACATATGGACCACTTCCAGGGTTTAACTGTTATGAATTGTGCTTATATAAACCTGCATATTCATGTATCACTGTAATATGATATTCTTTACTCCTTCAGAAAGATACTTGGAAGAGGCATAGCATGGTCAAATGGAATTTCTAGTTTTAGTTTTTAGTGACACAGTTTATGCCCATAATCTGGCTCCCAGATGTCCACAGGTCTTCAATCCTTCTGTGGTTTTCATGTGTAGATATCACAGTCTTCCACAGTTTCTAGCCTGAGATCTCAACAATGCCCTTATCCTCTAAATCAAAAAGTACCTCTCATCCTCAGGAAAAGATGTTCTAAGTAAAAGTGAAATCATTTCACCTAAAAGAAATATAGTTGTTAATTAAATATACATATGGTAAAAATATTTTGATAAACTAGTGATTTTGGAAGTTTGAAGATTAGAATTAGGAAGGAAACAAATTCCCAAAGACTAAAACTAGGTGAGCCTCTCCAATTTATTTACTTTGGCTCAAAACAAAGTTGTAGATTTTTAGTTTTACACTCTTTTCCCAGAAAGTTGCATAATTTTTCAGCTGCATTTTCTGGAAATCCATGCTTTGAGGCTACATTCTTCATTTATTCAATATGTATTTGTTATAGACAGAATCATGACACACCCTGAATACCTTAACTTCTAATGTGAGGATATTTGGAGATGATGCTTTTGGGAGATAAATTGGGTTTGGATGATGTCATGAGACCAGAATCCCTAGAATGTGACAACTACCTGTATTAGAAAAATACCACTAACTTTGTTCTGTCTCCACACCTCCCTCCTCCATCAACCCTCAGCTGCTGCATAAAGATACAGAAAAAAAGTGGCCATTTACAAACCGGGAAAGGAGATTGCACCAGAAACTAACCATGCTGGCACTTTGATCTGAGAATTTTAGTCTCCAGAACTGTGAGCAAATAAATCTCTGCTGTTGAAGCCACTTAGTCTATGGTTTTTGTTATGGCAGCCTTCTCTGATTAAGACAGCATTTTTTGAGCACTTTTTATATCCCCAGCACTGGGGTAAATACTGACAATAAAAGAAAAATAATATTTTGTCCTTAATCTTAAGACTCATGGATTCTAGCTTTGGCAGCTAACATATAAATGAATAATTTTAACACAAAATGATCAATATTTTAGTAGATAAAATCAAAGAGCCTTTTCTGAGTGCAGGGGAGGAAACTTTTAAATTTATTATCAAGTGGGTGTTTTTCATGTTTGGTCCTTTATAATCCTAAAATTCTGGGGTTATAGGTAATATTAAGTGTGGGTTTGGGATTTTACTCTTATCCTGTGACAAGAAATGCATCAGTTCATAGGTCAGTTGCTCTACATCTTCCAAGTCTGAGATTTCAGTTAACTTTGTGAACTTCAAACATCAGCAACCTTTCGTTTTTCAGTTTTTCCATCTATAAATTGAGATGCTAACACTTTTCATGAACTTCTACATCAGGGACAACAATAACATAATACTCAGAGAAAGGAAAAACAACAGGAAGGCATGTGTTTCGTTAATATGATAAAAAAGTGGGGCAATTACTAGCAAGTATAGTTAATAAGGTCAATTCTCTCAGCACTCCCTGATTATAATAGATGCAAGAAATCATACAACATCCTGTTAAACTACAGATTTGATTCAGACAAGAGTACTTATTTCTCATAAATTGTCAACACACACTCATTTTGCATAGCAAGACTTATAGTGATTTTAAGTCCAAATATGGACATAATTTTTAACTGTGTATTTATTTAGCAAAGCCAGTAACATCACTTAAGATGGTATTTCTCAAACAGTTTGTCTTAGAACCCTTTTATAATCTTAAAACTAGTTTTAGAACCTGAAGAATTGATGAAGTATGATCAAAATACAAAATGCTTAAACTTTTAAAAAATTCTTATAATAAGAATTATTAATTCTGCTATTAATTCTCCTCAAAATACTCGCCTTCACTTCAAACTCACTTATCCAATCATTTACGAGGCTTTCTGAAGCAGTTCTGGAAATCCTCCTTTGTGAATGTCTTTAGTTGCTCTATTGTGGATACTTTGATGTCCTGAATGGACTGAAAAAATTTACCATTGGGGTCATTTTGGCTTTCAAGAAGAGTCAGAAGTCACACAATTCCAGATGCAGTGAACAAGGTAGATGAGGACACAATGTAATGTTTTTACTGGACAGAAAATGCCATAGATGTTTTCAATCCACTCAGTACACTGAGGTAGCTATGAAAAGACACTCGAGAAAGAAGATTCCGGGAATGGATTCTGGAAGTGCAAGAACTATGAGATAAGCGTCCAAAACAAAGGGACTTATTATAACCGGTATTAATGTATCTTTTATTATAATGAATTATACTTAATTTAAACATTCACCATGCTTTCCGATACCTTATGTATCTCCACCACATTTGATGAAAGTCAAGAAGAAATTTAAAATACAAGAATGCATACATCTGATTATATCAGAACAATAGTTATTCCACATTCTATAGTCTCAGGAAAACTCCATTCTACACTCAGAAGAGATCAGGAATGAAAAGGAAGTAGTGTGTGATTGCAGTTATGAAAGTTGTGATCTCTCGTGACTCCTGAAAGGAGATGCTACTTTAAGACTGTTTTTCCACTATGCACAAATGTACCATGAATTATACTATACTGACAATCGATAGTTATTTAATTCACTGAAAGGTGCCTTTATTAATTTGTATGGCCAAAGCTGTGGTTCTCAACCCTGGAAACTTTAAAATGTCCATTTAAACCACATCCAAATCAACTGAATCAATATTTCTGGAAATTAGTATCATTTTAAAAATTCAATAGGTGATCCTGATTTACAGCTAGTGCTGAAAAACCATTCAGTTATGGAAGCAGGACATAAAATACATAAAATACAGAAGCACAAAATAGAATAAACTGTGCACAGAAGATAAGAATTGCTTAGCAGGTCTGATGAACCAGGTGTGAGTCTTGGTACTAACACTTACAATGCGACCTTACATAATATAGCACATTTATATTCTCTTATTTCTCAATTTCTTTAGCTATGAACTGGTAAAGTATTGGTTACTGATAGATCTGACTCCCATCTGCTCCCTCCCCAGCCATTGGAATTTCTGTTCCCAGTCCCTTGATCCTGGGAAACAGTACCTACTCCTCTAGGATGTGACACATCCACCCCACCTGCTAGGTCACAGAGCCCCTTGCTATCATTCTCACTCCCCAATATCACTCCCCACCTCTGCATCACCCCTTCTAAGCCCATCCCACTAATCCCTGTGCCCTATCCATAAAAGCTCCTGCTCAATAAAATGGGCTCAACTTTCCTTTGGAGTTACTCCAGATGATCCTACCCAGAACCCCCAAATTCAGGCTGGCTGTGTTCTTTACTGGTCTTGGCCATTTTCCTAATAGTTTCAACTCCACAGAATTGTTATGAGGGTTCAGGGAGGTCGGAATTGGAAGCCACGGGGTAAATGTTCATCAGATATTACCATTATTGATAGATACATTAGGCAATGCAGAATCTTTCCAAACAAGATGTAAATTAAAAAAGTCTTAAGTGATCAGAAATAAGGTAGAAGCTCCTCATATGGACTTTCAAAGAACTTGAAAGTAACCTGAAGGCAATTATAAATCTTACTATAAGCTCAGCACAAATTGACTTACCATAGTTCAAGGTATGATTGAATAGGGTGTTGGTGTGTTTGTGTTTGTTTCTGGAGAAATGGACCAGAACTAGATTTGACTGGACAGAAGGATATTTGGCTGCCATCGGTGAGTTCTGAATGGAATTATTGATCTCTAACACATAGCTTTCTTATCTTGAGAAAGACACTCTCCTGAAACCATGCAAACCAGGCTAGGCTATCCTGCATAAAGTTCCATTTACTGTTAGTGTATGAACATGGCGTTGGTGTTAATATAGAAAAATATGAATCAGAGGTTCCTATCTATAAATAAAATATTTTGATAAGAACAAAGGCTACTACAGATTTCAATCAGAAAAAATAGGCACAAATAGAAATGATGATGTCAGTAAAGTAATACCTTGGATATATGGAAATAACTATCAGTAGGTTACTATCAAACATTTCAAGGACTCTCCAAGTTTTCTACCCACACTGACCAAAGTATTCAAACATTTAAAGCCAATCTTTACCTTGTGTTAGGTAGACCAGTAATGTTCAAAGTATGTAACAAAATGGTAGATTATAACAAGAATTGTATAGTATAGAAATGAATAGAACAGATACTCTATTAGACTCAAAGACAGCTATAAATATTGTCTTAGTTACTTTTCTCATTGATGAGACAAAATAGCCAACATCCAAAGTTAAAAAGAGGAAAGGTTTACCGTAGTTCATAGTTTGTAGAGGTTTCAGTTCATAGTTGGCTGGTTCCAAGGCAGGATGGCATGGTAGAAGAGAAATAGTTCAGAGCAGGCAGAAAGCAGAACTCAGCAAGGTAGCAGTGAAGCAGTGAAGCAGCAAGCAATGACAGTAACCTTCTTTCTGTGCCTTATATTCTGCCCAGGCTACACGCCATTAGGGTGGGCACCACTGACACCCCAGCTGGGCCTTCTCATTATTCAGACCCAGAACTATGCCAAACCAATCCATGGACTAATTTAGTAATCATACACCCTTGATCCTAGCATCATACACTTAATCCCATAGTTTACAACTCTAGATCCTGCCACCTCTGACAACCTCATCTATGAACACATAAGGCTTTCTGGGGACATCTAGACATAAGCCATAACACATACTGTATATAGATTATCTGAAATATCAATGATTCCAGATGCTTCTCTATTCTTAATGAATTACATGAAATGATAACAAATATTCTTCATTTTGCAGAGTTATCTGAGAAAAAGAAGAAAATTACCAGTGTTAATACTTTAGGTGATTTTAAAAGATCCCTTAAAATTCTGCTGGCATTGTAGGAAAGATGGCAGAAAAAAACAGTAAGGAGAACTGGTAATATAAGCTTCATCTATGGCAAAACTAGAAGGTCCTTATATATTTTTCAGAAGAGCTGAAACAAAACAAAACAAAATTGACCTCATAATCTCAAGAGAGAATTATACAGCTGAAGAACCTCAGAAAAGTATCAGACACTGTTTTCTAATGTTTGTCTCTTAAAGGGATAAAATCCACAATCTCTTATTTGAAAAAATCCAGGACACTCTTGATAACTTCAGGAAGAATGGGTTTAAGATTCAATTCGGATCAGAGATAAACCACTTCTGCAGGAAACATCCTGTCAGTGAGACTAGGAGGTAAAATACTGAGTGGAGACAGAAAGAGGGATAGGTGTCAGTAACTCATCACATACACTGACAACCCTGAATGTTAAGAGAAATTCTGCTAGCCTGAGACATGATACTGATTACTTACCCACACAAACATCTTACATATTGCATATCCAAGAATAATTCATCTCCTTCAAAGATATCAAAGACAGGCAGGAAAAGATTAAAACAGAAATTACAAATAGAAGAGAATACACTTATACCAGGAAAAAATTGCACTTAACAGAAGAATATTTTAACCAAATATGGCTGTAAATTTTAAATCTTCAAACATGAACTATTTCTCTAAATTAAGAATATAAAATGGAAATGCAAGAGCTCAGAGAAGTTATGGCAGGACCAAAGGAGTTAAGTATGTAATTTATAGTATGTATAATATATGTGATATATAATATTATATATATGTAATACATAGTATATATATATATGCATATTTCATCTAATTTGAGAAACTTTCAGCCACTATTTCTTCAAATAATATTGATATTCTCAACTTACTGTAATTTTTATAATGTGTATATTAGTCAGCTAGATGGTATCTCTCAAGCTCTGTTCATTTAAAAACAAATTTTCTTTGCTCAAAACTAAATAAGTTCCATGATTTGTCTCCACTGCTAGTCTTCTTATATTTTTTGAATATTTGATAGTGTGCATATTGTTTCCATTTCATACATAATGGATTTAAAACCAACAACCACAAATGAGGATGTTCTAATAATTCTCTGCTTGAGTGTATTCCTGCCAGTTGAAGCAAGAAACTTCTTCCCAAACACAAAATAAAATAGTAAAGTTTAAGAGAAAAACCAAGAGCCATATAGGAAAGAGTTGTCTGTAATTGAATTTTAGGGCTTACTTTCCTTTAGGTCACTTTATCTTTTAATTAGCCACAAAAATGGAAATAATTTAGGATGTAACACATAGTTAAGATGAGAACATCAAAAAGAATAATAGCTAATACTCCATTGGTGCTTACAATTTGCCAGATACTGTCTTCAGTACTTTTCTTATCTTTATATTCGGTTTAACCCTCATGCAACCTTGCGTGTCTTATGTGTATATTATTACCTGCATTATTCTGAGGAGTTTATCTGAGTTTCCACTTAGCTCTCACTGCTCAGCATTTTTACCAAATAAAGAATTATGGACAAAAACAACGATAAACATATCTGGCTGTATTCCTATGAGTCAGGGGCCTCTAGGCAGCAATTTCTGACACATCACTACCTCCCACCACTGGAATGGCTCCAGAAGGGCAAGGTCCTGCACAGGTCAGGAGATGATTATGATAGCCCTTAGGGCGGCCTCCCCAGAAGCAAATATCAACATTCAAAGACAGTGTTGCTGATGGTGCAATTTCCTGCTTTGAATACTTCCTATTTCTGAGTATTCTCAGTGAGAACTGAAACAAAGAGGTGTCCAGGAATACCCACTGATTACCATGTGGTGGAGGATGTGTGGAAATGGAAAGGGCAATTAGGTTTTCAAAGATTATCATTAATTATTTCATAGTGCTGCCAGTTGCCATGCAGGGAAACTGTATGCATGACGCTTTGAGAAGATTTCAGGACAAAATATCTTTTCTATACATTTCCCTAAGTATCTGAAATTCCATAGAAATATTGCTACATTCTGCTTGCCAACTTCACTTTCGAAGTGAAAATAAATAAAATATATATGATACTAATAAATATAAATTGATACCTGTATACAATAAGTCCCTGGCTTACTAAAGAGTTCAACTTTGAGAGAACTGTTTGCAAACTGAATTTGTCTGGACACCTACAAGTAAATATTATACATTACACCTGTAAAAGTTTGCAACTTGAATGTTTGTGAATCCTATATATGGCTTCCATGAAATACACAGTAAATTATTTTTGAAAAACAAATGCATAGAAGTCAGTGAGATACTTGTTCTAAACCTTATTATGCCTCTGTATAAGACAGTGCTCCCAGGAAAGATTACTTAATCTGAGGTTTCTTGTCTAAAATGGATCTACTAGTACTCATTTCATAAACTTGTTGTAAGAAGTTAGTGTACACACACACACACACACACACACCACTTGATGCATAATCCAGTTAAATAGTGTAATAGCCAATTAAATGTTCCACTAACATCATTTTCCTCCCACACTTTCCTAGCCAATTAGCCCTATCCTCTTGGCAGGCAATGCAGGAGAACTTTGTTGCGACCAAACTTGACCACCTTGCCTGGAACTGGCCCTTTGTGTAGTCACCACCCACACTCTTTTGTTCACTCTACTCCCCTGACCCTTGACCCAGTCTACTCACTTCAATTCACAACATGGTGAGCCAATCTCACATTGAAAAGGGACATTTCCTACCTTTGACAAAAAATGGGCAGAGAACCAGCAGACTTGTGGTGCCTTCCATTTCCCATCTGTAAATTTCTCAAAATACTTTCCAGTAAGCAATCTCATAGGGGTTATAACATGATTAATAATCAGTGTCTCAGCTATCTTGAGTATTCCAGATAAAATGGTTTTTTAAGAACCTGCAGTCATTGAATCATGAATGAGACACAGTTCCATCAGTCTTCTATTTACATGTGTGCTAGAATCTCAAAGGGGTCACAGGAATCAGTCAATCAACAAGTGAACTGTTTTACTTTAATCCAATAATGAATTAGCTTTGATACTGTAGGTAAAATCCAGTGTCACCTCCAGAATCTGGAGGCTTTGAATCAGTGCAAATAAACAGAATTGACATCACAGACAGTTGTTTTTTTTTTTCCTGAGTGTGCTTTAGAAAGCATTGTTACTTACGTGTTTGTCTGAAATGCCATAAAGTAGAATTGTACGAATGCAAGTATGAGCACCATTTGTTCTCTGCAAAATTTGTCGAAACACCACTTACTCTACTGGGGTGGTCCTTCTGTAGACATGGGATTTCTTAATTGTCCAGTCTAACCACCTTGCCTGCCTCTACTTCCCACCTGCTGAGAGCGGCACAGCAGGATTCCACTATCAGCCAGAGCCACATGACCTTTTTCCAGGCTTGACTATTCTTCTATTCAATGCCAGATGGGTTAAAGTGGGCCGAGCCAGTGTTCCAGCCTCTCTCTTTATCTGCCTTCACATTCCTTCCTCTGCCTATTCATAAGGCTACAGAGGTCTGGACCAGCTTCCTGTAATCTCATGGGGGTGGAGTTTTCTCCCTTTAGCGTAGCCTCTGAGTGTAGTTGTTTTGGGTAACTGATTTCCTCCTCTTTTCTCACTTGAGTTGATATAGCTTCCTTTGCTCAGCCTTCTAACCCTCCTCCACTAGTGAGTGAGCTCTTCCAAACTCTAGAATCTCAGTATGCTCCTGGGTTTCCTGCTGTCAGACTGCAGGATTTCCTGAGCCAGGCATGGACATATGATTGAGGCACTGCTGGTCCCTATCCTGACCAAACCTCATAGGCATCGTCCTACTTTCTGTACAATACATCATATTTATATCCCAGGGCGCTGAGGTCTGTCCCTCTGTCATTACTTTGATATATCATTTCCTTCATTCCCCAAAGCTGAGCAAAGCGGAAAAATTCTTCATCCTTTAAGTTCTCCAACCCCTGCTCTCACTGTTTTGATTTCAGAGTGTTCTTTCTGATTAAATTTCAAATCTGAAGGATTTTTAAAGATAAAGATTAAATAATTAGCTAAAAAAGCAAAGTGTTGGTGAGGTATAACCTTCCAGCTGAAATCTCTTCTGAGTACTGTATTAGAAAACTAAATGATTCAAAAAATAAAAAGACTCATAGAAGTATCTAAGTTAGGAAAAACTCTCTGGTCCTTTGTTCATTTGTTTCTATTAAAGATGAGTAAATATAACTATTAACAATTTAAAATATGTTTGATATATAGGAGAGGACTCCTGAATAGTAATTAGAAAATGACCACAACTGTAAGTTCATTTTAAATCTGGGAAAGCAAATTTATCAGTGGAGACTCAAGGTAAAATATTAAATTTATCATATGGTCAGATAACAAGGAAATACAACCTCTTGAATTTTTACCTTTCTACCTCTACCTCCAGCTTTTCCATATTACCACTATATATTCTAATATAGTCTGGAATCTCTAGACATAGAATCTGGAGGCATTTCTCGGCTTTCTGGTCCCACTCATGGAGGAGAGTCTCAGAGCTACTCCCTCAGTTACTTTCATTGCTTCTGCAAAGCAACCACCCTGAAAGAAGAGTCTTCTGAATTCCAGCAGTTCAAAGAAGTCCTCTGTTGCCTGTGCTTTCAGTACAGGCTGAGACATATTGTAGTCAATTACAATCAAGACTAAAGGACTGACATTGGACTTTCTTTCCAATTTTTTCTGTCAGTCACAGTTTGTCAACTTCAACTCACTCTTTTGCAATACATTACTCATCGGTGAGTCCTCAGTTTAATATTTGAGTGCTCACTCATTATCTTCCTCAGGTCATCAGATTACCCCCAAGATTACTACTCCAGCACCCTTCTAGAGAGGTTCCCAAATAACTATCTTGCAACAACTACCTCGGGGTAGAAGATAACCAGAGATTCGTCTTCTTTTCTCTTGGAGAATTTATCTGCGGAGCCTCATTCTTCTCCCTGTCCTTGGCTAAGGACATAACTTTCATCCAAACCAGCTTGCTCACCTTTGAATCTGAGAGAACAACAGTTGGAAATCTGGTAGGCATCTGGGTGACTTGCCATGTGAATTTTTCACTCCCTCACAGGAAACTGAAGGCTGATTATTTACAGTTTCCACTAACTCCAACTCAGTGCAAAGGCCTACTGTGGTCTAGACTGTGAACTCCCTGTGAATATCTTGCTGACTTCAATACTTATTGAATCTAAAGGTTACCACCCCTGGGGCAGAATAGATGTTCAGTAAACATTAGATAAATGGGCCTGGTGCTCTGGGGCATCTTCTGTTTCTAGGTAGTGATGGTCTTCTCCAAAGGCTTGTTAGATTTTTCCTAACTAGTTCCAGCCTCTATTTCAGGATTATACTGCTCAATATTCATAACTGTTTTAGCCAGTGCCATTATTCTGTTATCTTTTTGTTCCTGTGAAAATACCTGAGATTCATCAATTTATAAAAAGGAAAATGAAAGTTTTATTCTGGCTCATTGTTTCAGAGGTTCCAGTCCATGGTCAGTTAGCCATATTAGTCTTTGAGCCCATGGTAGCATAGCACATCCTAGTGGAAGCACATGGCAAAGGGGCTGTTTGCTTTAAATCTTTTTAAAGATAGTAAAATCCAACAAAACAAAATAGAGCAAAGCCAATCAAAACAAAGCAGCAAAACTGGTATAGAACTTCCAATCAAGATACTAAGAAAATGACAGTAGCTACCACAGTATATCTTGTTATTTTCACAATAGTTATCCATGCCATCAGGGATGGTAAAATCAAACCAAAACCAAAACAGAATAAAACCAATCAAAACAGAATATTGAATAAAGTAAGTAAAGTCAGAACAAAACAAACAGTGAGAACAATATTGGGTTTCAAAGACAAGATAGAAGGAAATGCCCCATATTTGCTATATTGCATACTGTCATCCTCCCAAGGGATGCTCAGACCACTGGCCCCAGGCCTGCAAAATCAACCAGACTATACAAGCATTTAGTTGTTTTATGTGCCTTAGTTGCTGTCAACTCAGCCTGTACTGCGGGGGTGGGGGGTTGATTCTCAGCCTGCATGCTGGTAGCTCACAGGAAGAGCTGACTTTTCTGTTGCTGGAAGCCATATGGCTTTCATGGCTTATCAGAAAGGCTGGCCAGTTGGCTTCTTGTTGGATCCTCCCAGTCCCAGCCAGAGCTGGCCACTTTATTGCAGCCAAAAAGCAAAGAAATAGGAAGGGTCCAAGATTTTTAATATACTTCTCACAGGCATATTCCAGTGGCCTAACTTCCATGTACATGGCCCCATTTCTTAAATGTTCCACCACTTTCCACTAGTCCTGTTATAGCCAGCTGAGTTAATTAGAAATATCATAGCCAGTGAGACCCAGGGCTAGGTCCTTGAAGGAGTCAGGGCAGGAAAAAAAAAAAAAGCTTCTGTCAGAAACCCTAAGGCCTGGCCTCAAGACAAAAGATGAAGCAAATACACCCATATTCTAAGGACTGACATTCTGAATAGTTCTCTGTCACCCTGAGGAAGTCAGGAGTTACCATCCCAACCCCCTACAGACTCCCTTTCTGCTTGACTCACTTCCCCATTTGTTCATGATTTAATGAATTTTACCTGAGCAACTAATCTTATTGGTTAACGATCGTTCTGTTCCACCTCATGCCCCCCTCACCAGTTCCCCTTTTCCCCTCCTTGAACCCATCTCATCCCATGATTTTATCCTTTAAAGTCCCTAAAAAACAGATTCCCTGACAACCCGCTTGGGATCCCTTCTGTTTCTGACAGAAACTTTCCTTTTCTCAATCAATATATATTCTTCTTAACCTCTGTAGTTCCTAAAATTCATTCTTCTATTCTTTTTTTATTTAAAGAGAAACAAAAGCATGTAAAGGGTAGAGATAATACAGAATTTAAAAAAAAAAAAAAGATAATCAATAAGAAATCACTAGTTGATAAATTATATATTGTCCTCTTAGAGACAGTTGTTCAAGTTACAAAATTAAAGCATACAAAGTAGATAGTCAAACAGTGAGAATGTAAACAACTACACATGCATGAGTCTCTACATGTATTTCTATCTTTTCTGTATTAGAGGGAAAAACAAAACTTAGCAAGACAAAACAAAACATTCCTATAAAAACATGAAACCATAGTACAAGGTGATCTACAATGATTACTGTGTTGTTTCTTATTATCTTCCATAGAATTGTCTATATCATCAGGCATGACTGAATATAGCAGTATAATTGAATATAGCAGTACATAACAATATTAGTAAAAATAAAACATTATAGACAGTATAAAACTTCAAAGGCAGGTAATAATCAAACCAGAGTGGATATTCTAGTGCATCTTGTCATCTTAAGTGCAATTGCCTATACTCTCAGACTTGATACTATCAATCATAACAGCTTTGAATAAAATCTATCAATAGAAAACAGCGATCTAACAAAACAGATTCGATTATGATCAGTCATGGTAAAACAGTGTAGGTTTTACAGGCTTTAGATTAAGTTAATAGGAAATTAAGGATGATTACTATACTATATCCTGTTATTTTCAGGATTACTGTGCCCTCAAATCTAGTACAGGTAGAAGGACTGGAAGAGAATATAATACATCCTGTGATTATAGTATGAGTAATGTGGGTTTTAAATCCTGGTGCACTATTAACAATATAGTGTATCAAGGCCATCTGATGTTGCGTGTTTGCCACCCTCAGTCTCCCTTGTTTTTCCCTCTCCTGGATCAGTGCTTTCAGGGTTCTGGGCTGGGGGCCTCCTTCTGCCTCTCTCTCCTGTCATGGCCTTGGCTTCCTCCACACAGGTTACAGTGCAGGTACCAGCCCCCTTCCCTGTCAGCCATGGTTCCTCCGAAGTACGTTGGCGAGAGACCTCCACCCTCTCCTGCCTGCTCTTGTCACTGATGTGTAAGCAGCCTGCGTATGCCTGCCCCTCACCACTGGGCCAACCAAACTTCAGGGGCTTTCACCCAGTTAGTGTGTGCTAGGTGCAGGGAATCGATTTGGGACGGCTCACTGGGTCCTGGCCAGGGGCCCTGCCCAGTCCAAGCAAATCCCATGAATCTGCTCTGGGGAGGGAGCAACCAACTGAAGTCACTGTTGTTCCCAGTTCAGGCTCACCCCACTGCCTGATTCCAAAATGTCACCCATTTGGTTGCACCCTTCCCCTGGAGGGGGTGTCTCCTTCCCAACACTGACCATGGATTAATGAAGGTCCCTTTGTTGACTCTGCTCTCTGTTGGGCTCACCAACCCCTGACTTCAGCACTGCTGTGGTTCCTGTGAGTGGCAGCAGGAACAAATTTGGGCGGCTCTGCCAGTGGGTCTCAGCAAAAATGCCATGGCCTGCAATTTTTTTCTGTTTCAGTTGTAGTCCCGACGTGTTTGATGAACTTTTTTATGTTTTAATTTCTTCCTGTGTCAAGAGGATCCATCTCCCTCTGTCTGGGTCTCTCCAGGGTGTTTTATTCTGGAAAATGAGTTGTTTCTCCTGAGAGACTTTGTATTTTGTTGTTCACTGATCGGCCAACTTGACATCTTCCTCCCATTCTTCTAATTTAGAGAACACAAATTCGTACCAGACACCTAGTAGGTTGGAAGTTTTGTTCCTCTATTTCAGTCTCACTTGCTGGAGGCTATGCCTTCAATGCATGGATCTTTGGGGGATTCTCAAGATCTAAATTATAATATTCTTTCTCTGGGCCCCAAATGGAATGGATGAAAATTTCAATCATTCTATCTCCAAATGTTCCCAAAATCTCAGCAGTCCCACCATGGTTCAAAAGTTTAAGTCTGAAATCTATGAGACTCAACTCTTATCCAAAAAATTAAAATAATAAATTATGTACTTTTAAGATTCAATAGCACTGGATAACAAAAGAAGGGATAAGTAAATATAAAGGATAGGATAAAGCAAAGGGAAAACTCAGCAAAGCAAGCATTAAATCCTTATGTTCCACGTCCAGCATCCAGGGCAGAGAGTAGTATGAAGTAGTATGACCTATGCCCCAAAGACCTTGTGTAGTCTTGCCACTATGGTCTTGCTGGTTGCAGTTCATGTGGTCACTTTCCTAGACTGGTGCTTTTCCCTACCTGCAGCTTCCCTTGGGAGGTACTGCATACTCCTGGTCTCTCTTAACTTCTTATGGTCTCCAGGGCAGCTTTAGCTTCACTCTCGGAGCTTCACTATCTGTCGCCTTGTTGGGGGCTGCTTATAAGGACTGCCAGCCTTCTCATACAATGCCTTACTCTCTTAGCCTTCAGTTCAAATTTTGCAGAAAGCTCCTATGAGACTGTAACTCTTGAATTCCGCAGGTCTAAGAACCTAGCCTCACTTGCGTGATACCAAGGTCTAACACCGGTGAGAACTATACAGGGATCCCCTAGAACCCTAGTTGTAGCAGTCTCGCAGGGCCTTGATGGCTAAACATGGGTCAACAAATCCAGAGGAAAAAATCCAAGAGAAAAAAATTCCCTGAGAGGTCTAGGACAGACCAGGAGTTCTGGAGCTCTCTTTTTAAAGGAAGTATCTTTGAAATAGGCTCACATTTTTACATGTTTGAGTGTGCAGTGGTTAGGGCCTCACTGATTCCTGAGATCTTTCCTATTGTCCCAGTGCAAAGCAGTTGGTTTCATCTCCCCCCACCCTTCTTTTCTGTTCTTTTTTCTTTTTGAAGCACTGGGGATTAAATCCAGCTTCTTTTCCCAGTTACATCCCCAGTCCTTTTTTAAACTTTTTAAAGTTACAGTCTGTCTAAGTCACTTGATTGCCACGGTTAGGCATGAACTTGAGATCCTCCTACTGTATGTAGAGTGCTGAGATGACAGGCCACCAAACCTGGCGGGCTTCTTTCTAATGGTGCTAATCTCTTTAGCACTCTTCTTAATCAGAATTTCTTTTCTGGTCAAACTGTAAACTTTTCATATATTTCCAATCTGCACTTTGCTCCTAATTCTGTTAGTTTGACTAAAAATATCCACTAATATCCATGCTACAGCCTGAACTTTGTGCTGCCTTGAAATTTCCTCTACAAAATAAAAAAAATAAAAATAAAACAAGAAATAAAAACCAGTTTAGTATTTTTAAACTCACCTTTCTGCAAAGTCTTAAGGCATAGACAACACCTAAATTCTTTGCCAGAGTGTAACTCACATAATCTTTAATCTAATTCCCAACAGGCTTCTTATTTTCACCTGAAACCTCATGAATACAACCTTTACTGGGTTCACATTCCCATCAGCAAAGGCTAGGGACCAAGCTTTTACTGAATGGGCCTCGACAGGGACATTCAAAACCCAAGCTATAACAATTATGCCCAGAGAACAATTACCTAACGTATCTTCAACTAATGTGCTCTGCTGGTGCCAGGTGGGCTTCCCTCTGATCTAGTCAGACTGGCTCATAGATATGTCCTGAGTTCCATGGGTGAAACCTCTTGGCTCAATGTGAAAGTAATGTCAGCTTCTCCTTCTATAGTTTTCTCATTAGCCTTCCTTAGTGTTAGATGTCTCCCCAGAGGGGACCATGTCGTGTGCAGACCAAGCAGCCCCTACAGCAAGGCTTGCTGCATACAGCTTGCTTCTCAGGCCACATTCCAGAACCCATGCAGTTTGATACCACTTCCAGCCCCCAACTTCCGCTGCTCACAAGTTGGAATAAAAGATTCCCTTAGTTGCCATGGGCTTACATATTTTCAGAGGACTTTCAACATGTTCGATTGATCTTTTTTTTCCATGCCTATATTTTGTAATCTAAACAACTACTTTGAAGATAACAATATGAAATATATTAAGCAGTGTTAATCTCCTATTATTTTTTTGAGATTCTATATCACCATTTTTATTCTTTTTTTGTTTTAAAATAAAAAAATTAAAAATTAAATTAAAAAAACTAAAAAGATTTAAAAGCGGAGGTGGGGAATGGAGATCCAGAGGGCCCTGGCAGGCCTATGAGATTTCAGGTGACTCCTCCCTCCACTCAGAGAACCCCTGCCACCTGCAAGGACAACTCCCTTCATTCAGAGGGGCCAGGAGGGCCAAAGAGATTGCCAGTGACACAGTAGGGTCTCAGTGTGGTACACACAATGGGAAGCTGAGACTAGTGGCCTGGAAAAGTCTGAAGCAGCAGCAACAATACCATCCAGCAGTTGGCAAGTTAGGTGAACTAGCACGGTGCTTGGGCACAAATACTCAAGGAATCGAAGGAGGCAGGTAGGACCCCCTTTTTTCCTTAAAGGGCTGAGGAGAATTCCAGCCACAGAAGACTAATCTCATCCCTCAGATCCAGATTCAGAACCAGACTTATAGGCAGCACAAATCCACCTGCAAACTTGGCTAGAGTACACATTATTTCTGAGCTCCAACTTGGATTTAGTACAGAATTATAGACACAAGAGGAATTTTACTACTTTTAACTTTCTCTGAGTGATTGGCTTTCCTGTTTGTATCAGCTGGATTGGTGTTTGTTTTTTTTTTCCATGTTCTATTTTGTTTTTCTTTTCTATATGTTTGCTTGGCTGTTCATTTTGTTCTCTGTGTATGGTTAGTTTTGTTTTCTATTTTTTTTTCTTCCTTCTTTTGCTTTCATGCCTCAGACCTCTAACATTTCTTTTGGTTTATTTCTAATCATCCCCTTCCTACCTTTTATCAACTACCTTGCTTGATTGCATGATACTTTTATGTGAACCAACATTGTCTCATTTCCTTAAGGCTCACATCAATACTTCTAGGCTTTCCCTTCCAACTCTTCCCTCCTATAATTACCCAAAACATGAACACTCACTCTTTACCCTGGAGCTCGCTCCTGCTACCTTTAACCTACTTTATCTCTCCATCCTGCTGCCTATCCCTCCTTACCCCTGCCATATACACAGCAGGATAAGATTACTCTAGTAAGTAGGAAATCACTGCATACAAGGTCTTGGTACAAGTTGAATTATAGTGTAAAACTGTAGAACTTACTAATATGATTACTAGCATCAGGCTAATAGTTACCACAGTTTGTCAGTAACCAGGCTGTGCTTGTGTCTAATGTTAATGTTCACTGTACCTACTTTAACAGGATATCACACCTGTTATAATCATTTTTTCTTCCTTGTATGACAATACTGTGATTGTAAGGGATCATACTATCACCAAAGTCCAGTACCAAAGGAATGGGCACTGAGGCAAATAAATAGCAACTTCATACTCTTAATATATTGGGAAGGTAGTTCCTTGGGATAGACATAAAGGCCAAGAATCGACTAACTACATCTAGAAGACATCCTGGGGAAAGGACATTTTCTAGGAAGATCTCAATACCAGGGATAAAGCTAATCTAACATAAGAAATCTACAAGCATCAACACAGAAAACAAAATACAATAAAAATAGAAAATTAAAAAATGACAAGATGAAGAAGCAAAATAAACCCCAAATACCCAAACCACACAGGACAAGTCCAGAGCACAAAGACATACAGAAAATCAGAAGCCAGCCACTGGAGCTTTCTGAAATGATAGCAGAAGGGAAAAAGTACATGGAAGAGGTTATATAAAAAAATCATAATTTGATTGTTTGATCATTTTTATGCCTACATCTTGTAATCTGAACAACTACTCTGAAGAAGCATTTTACAAAATATTAACCATTGTTAATCTTTTTTTTGAAATTCTACATCATTTTTATTCTTTTTTCATTTTAAAATGAAAAAAAATCCCAAGATGCAAACAGAAATGAGGATTGAAATGAATGACATCAAAGCAGACAGATTTAAAAAAAAAATACAGCAGTTCAGGAAAATGCTAGAAACTGAATATCCAACAGAAAAAAAGAAATGGAATCAACGAAACAGATCCAACCACAAATCCAGAGTTAAAATTCCATTGAAAGTATATGCAACAGATTGAATGAAAGCAAGGGTTGACCAGATCTCTTAGGATTGTGGCTAGTGACCAGGAAAAATATATATATCTTAAAAATAGCAAGAGGCCATGAAAATCAATCCAACAGCTACAACATGAAGCAAAGGAAAGGACATAAGATTGAAATTAAAAAGCTGGAGATGACACAAAAGCCATTAAAAAAACCTCTCCATAGAAATAATGGGTAAAGAATTTGATATACAGATTAATGAAGCATATAACCCCGAGTACTCATGACCAAAATAAATCTACACAAAGGCATATAATAATCAAGATTCCAGAAATTCAGCACAAGAAAAAAATATTAAAAGCAGCTAGAGAAAAGAAACAAATCACCTATAAGGGAAAGCCCATCTGAATCACAGCAGACTTCTTAATATGAACCCCCAAAGCAAGGGGACCTCAGAGTGAGGTGTTTCAAGCCCTAAACAAACAAACAAACAAACAAAACAATGTTTAACCCAGATTGACATACCCTGCAAAATTATTCTTCAAGATCAATGGTGAAATAAGGTATTTTCATGACAAAGAACAATTGAAGAAATTTATGTCCACTAAACCAGCTCTTCAGAATGCTCTGGAGGACATACTGGAAAGAGAAAATGAAGACTACAACCACAAGAACAATGATAGAAAGATGCCACCAGGCAGGGCAAGTAACTAACATAGGAGAAAGACAGGGAACCAACAGCAGGAATATAACATGAAAAAGATATCAATTATAATCATAAATGTAAATGGTTTCCACTCACCTGTTGAAAGAAATAGACTGGCAAAATGGATCAAGAAACAAGATTTAACAATATACTGCATTCAACCCCAAATGAAATTCATAGAGTAAAAGTCAAAGGGTGGAAAACAATTCTCCTTGCCACAGGAACCCAGGAAAAAGCAGGATTAGCTACTTTATTTGTAAACTTTAAGCTGTCAATACAGATCAAAAGAGACAAAGAATATCACTACAATTTTTAAGAGAAAACTTCAAGAAGAGATAACAATCATGAATATACATGCATGGTATACTTAGATTCACCAAACTATATAACATAAAAATTAACAGATATGAAAAATCAAATAAGCACTAACAAATTGTAGTGCAGAAACTTAATATCCCATGTTCACAAACATATGGATCAACTGGACAAAAGATCAACAAAGGCCAGAATTAAACCAAACCTGTGAACAAATGGACTTGATAGATGTCTACAGAGTGTTCCACTGCAAAACATCAGAACACATTCTTCTCAGCAGCACATGGGAAGTTCTCTGAGACAGACCACATAGTAGCCAATCAAAGATGCTTAAGTAAATGCAGAGGAACTGAAGTTATCCCATTAATGCTATCTAACCATAGCACAATGAAAGTGGAAATCAACAGCCAAAAAAAAAATCACCAAAAGAAATCACAAAAACTACATGACTACATGTAAATGAAAAACACTCTTCTGAACAAGCAACAGGCCACAAATGAACTTAAACAATGTATACAATTAAATGATAATGCCAATAAACACACTGAAACTCATGGGATGCCATGAAAGCAGTCTTTTGAGGGAAATTAACAGTGATAAACTAACTCTCACATCAAGAAACAAAATGAGCTCAAATAAACAACCTAAAGCTGAACCTCAAACTTGAAGAAAAAGAACAAATTTGAGAGAGGAAATTAAAAAGAGCAGAAATCAATGCAATTGAGGCTAAGCAAGCAATACGAAGAATCAATGAATCAAAAAGTTGGTTCCTTGGGGAACTAAACAAAATTGAAACCATTAGCCAACCTCACCAAAAAGAAGGAAGAAACAACACAAATTCAAGCAATTAGGAATTAAAAGGGGGAAAATCACAATGGATCCTGTAGAAATCCAGAAGATCATGAATACCTACTTTGAGAACCTGTACTCTAATAAGACGGAGAACATATAAGAAAGGAACAGATGCCTAGACACAATCGAATTCTGTTTATAATAACATGAAAGAGAAAAACTTAGGAATGAATCCAAGAAAGTAAAAGAGATCTATACATTGAAAATTATAGTACTCTAAAAAAGGAGGTCAAAGAGGGTATCAGAAAGTGGAAACATAACCTTCATGGGATAGAAAGAAGCAACATAGTGAACATGGCCATACTCCCAAAATTGGTATACAGATTTAATGCAATTCTGATCAAAATACCATTAGCATACCTCACAGAACTAGAGAAAACACTTTTAAAATTCATTTGGAATCAGAAGAGACCACAATAGCAAAAGAAATTTTGGGCAACAAAGGTAAGTTAAGGGGCATCACAATCCCTGATTTGAAATTATACTACAAAGCTACTATCAAAAAAATCAGCATGGTATTGATAAAAAAGAATAAACAAATAAATAAGTAAAAGACCTGAGGATCAGTGGAACAGAATAAAAGATGCAGATACAACTCCAAACACACTCAACTACCTTATCTTTGACAAAGGGGCAAAACGTGTTCACAGAAAATAGCCTCTTTAATAAATAGTACTGGAAAAACTTGCTTTGCACATGCTGAAGACTAAAACTACACTCATGCCTATCATCATGAATTAAACTGAAGTAAAACTGAATTAAAGATCTAAATATTAAAACAGAAACACTAAATCTAATGGGAGACAAAGTAGGTAGAAATCTTGGAGAATAGGTATAGGCAGAGACTTTATAAACCAACCCAGACCACATGGGAAGTACTACAAAAATTCAACAAATGGGATCTCACCATACTAAAATACTTTTGTACAACAAAGGAAATCACCAACAGAGTAAAAAGACAGTCCTCAAAATGGGAAAATATTATAGCCAATTGTCCCTCAGACAAAAGACTTCTATATAGAACATATCAGGAATTGAAAATTATTAGGTCCCCCAAATTCAAAGACCCAATCCAAAAATGGGCATCTGAGATTCATATATATTTGTCAAATGATAAAAATGGCAAATAAATATATGAAAAAATGTTCAATATCATGGGTCACCCAAGAGAGGTAAATTATAACAACACTGAGATTCCTCATTATTCCCCAAAGAATGACTGTCATCAAGAAATCAACCAATAAAAAGTGCTAGCAGGACTGTGGGGAAAAAGGAACTCTTCTCCACTGTTGGTGGGAGTGTAGGCTGGTACAACAACTCTGGAAATCAGTGTGGGGATTCTTCAAATAACTAGAATTAGAGGTTCCATTTGAGCCAGCTATTCCCTTTCTGGGTATCTTCCCAGAAGAATTAAAAACACCACACCACAGTGACATATGTGCACCCATGTTTATAGCTGCACAATTTGTAATAACCCAAACACCCATCAACTGAGAAATGGATAAAAGAAGATGTGTGTTTTTTTTTATAAAATAGAATACTACTCAATCATAAAAATGGATAAACTGGAGACTTTTATAGGTAAATGAGTGCACCTTGAGACCATATTTGTAAGTGAAATAAATCAGACCCACATGTGTAAATACCATATTGTCTCAGTAGTATGAAAAGCTGAGTGAGTAAATAGGACACAAAATGTATAATAGATGTTGTGAATTAGGAAGAAACTATTCAAAAGAAGAGAGAAAGTGTGATGAGGGAGAGGGAAAGGAAGGAAGGGAAAACAAAATAGTTGGATAGTTATACTGCTAGTTTCTTTTTATTGAAAAGAATGTATAATTGTCTATTTAAGAAGGGCTCTTGTCTAGCTCAGATGAGAGAACACGGATTCCTACAATCAGCATGTTCAAAATTCTACATCCACTCTCATTAAGCAATTAAACTAATATTGTATAGAAACTATATCATACCTATATCTTGTACCCTGGGTAACTACTCTGAAGATAATAATATATAATGTATTAATTATTGTTATTCTCCTAGTATCTCATTTTGAAATTCTAGGATTTTTTTCTTCTTTTTTTAAAAAAAGGGAAAATGGAAAATCCTCTTAATAAAGTCAGCAGTTAGATTTCTATGTGAAAAATTTTTTACAATTATATATGTTCACACCTAGCTTAAGGAGGCCTGCCACTGACAGACACATGGTGTACAGATGTCTTGTGCCTAAACTGAGACAGATCGTGGGTTATTCGTTAGTACATGGTCAGAGTCTGATTTGGAGAACAGATTTCATAACATGGACTCTCTGGTCACTTAAGTTTAGTTTTAATTGTTACATATTCCAAGAAGGTCTCTGGGAAGTCCTGTCCTTTAAATCTTACAAACCTATGAGTAACACTGCCAAGAGTAGTGCTATTTTAAAAAAGAAGCCACAGTCCCCAATTCTAAGAATTTTACATGAAACACACAAAAGAGCAAAACAATTTTAAAGTAAGGCATTGTGTTCACTTATGACATTAGGAATAGAAAAAATATATCAAAGATGAGCGAACAATTCTTTTGAACTTCAGGCTTTTGCACTCTAGAGCATCAGTAAATGTCTAAATAATGTTTTCCTTGTAGCCTAATGGTCACCATGCTCATGTCAAGGATATTTATTTCTATTTGGGAAGTAAAGAATTCTAAACAGATAGCCTAGGATTCAATGATACAGCTTTGTCTCCACCTGCAGGAATGAAAAGAATGAATTCATATTTGTTAGGTGAAAGTACTGAAGATCTCTACAATAACAAAAATATGATGTATAATCAATACTTTCATATGAGCAATATATTTTTCCATATAAGATAATAATTGTTTCAAAACAGGCTCAGAGGAAAGGCATAGTCAAGCTGAATGCCTTGCTTATTTTTATTTTGTTTTATTGGACTATACTATGCATACAGAAAAGTCCACAGTCATCAGTGCACAGTGGGAAGAATACCACTGTGTAGCCATCACCCAGCTCAAAACACAGAACATTATCAGAATCCTGAAAGATTTCTCCATCAAATGAACTTACTGTTAAAACTTGGGTTCAAACTCCTGACTTGTAGACCTAGAATAGCAAAGGCAACCCTGGGCAACAAAGACAAAATGGGGCATCACAATCCCTGACTTGAAATTATATTATAGAGCTATGATGATGAAAACAAACAAGCAAACAAACAACAACAACAAAAACAAAACAGCAACAACAACAAAAAAAACAGTGTGGTACTGGCAAAAAAAACAGACCCAAATATCAAAGAAACAGATTAGAAGATGCAGAAACAACTGCAGATACACTAGTCACCTTATCTTTGACAAAGGTGCCAAATACATTCACTGGAAGAAAGATACCCTCTTTAATAAAAGGCTAGAAAAACTGGCTGTACACATGCCAAAGATTAAAAGTGGACCTGTATCATTCACCATGTGCTAAGCTAAAATTAGAATGGATCAAAGATCTTAATATTAAATCAGAAACATTAAATCTGCTGGAAGATAGAGTAGGTAAAACTCTTGAAGACATTGGTGTAGGCAAAGACTTTATGAGCAAAGCCTAGATTGCACAAGAACTATCACAAAGAATCAACAACTGGGATCTCAACCTACTGAAAAGCCTTTGCACAGCAAGAGAAACCACCAACAGAGTGAAGACACAACCCACAACGTGGGAGAAAATGTTTGCCAGCTGTTCCTCAGACAAAGGATTACTATGGAGAACATATAAAGAACTCAAAAAAATCAGTCTTCCCAGATTTAAAGACCCAATCCAAAAATGGGCATCTGAGATGAACACACACTTCTCAGATGAAGAAGTACAAACATCAAATAAATACATGAAAAAAAATGTTTTTTAAAATCCTGCCTTTTAATCTTTCTACCAGTCACATGTCTTAGGAGAAAGAGACCCTTGGGGAAGATGAGTGACAGACACGCTTTTATCCCTTGAGCATCATGGTCCAGGAACTGCTGCTAGGAAGACCCTCCCAAACACCGCTGCTGTGAAGGAAAAGTAGCAGCCTCTGACCTTGTGAGGATCCCGCCTCCCACCGTGGCTTAAGATGCGCTCAGCTCATCCTCTCACCCATTCAGAGAGGGCTGAGCTTCATCTTCAGTTAGGTAGGGTTCTGTTATGTGATTTAATCCAGGTGAAAAGGAGACAGACATTGAGATTTTTTTCCTCCTCCAAATCCTTTTCTCATGGACTTCTTGCAGAACTACAGCAAGCACCGTTTAAGGAGGACTCTGTGTGGCTCAGATGAGAAGGGTTATCTACAGATTCTACAATCGGCCTGTTCAAAATTCTACGTCCGATCTCATTAAGCAATTAGGCTCTGTTGATTAAGCTGCAACTTCTGAAATAATTCTGCATCTGCTTTTGGTTATCTTAAGCTTTCTGTTCTCCAGTACCTTGAAACTATTATTTCAGATAATTTTTCAGAGTTTTGGCTATTTCAAGCAGAATGTAATTAGTCCCCCTTTACTTTCTACTGGCTGGAAGAAGAACTCTGATCTAAAGAATTATAGTCTATATCTTGAGAAGAATAGATTTCTAAAAACACAACACATTTGACTGTTCTTATGTATTTGTGTATAAGGGGTAATGTTTTTTCCTTTCCCCCATGTCTTTGGCTGCTAGTTTTGTGATCACAAAGTCTGTATTTTGGGGGTTTGGATTTAAAATCAGTTAAGGATCCCTTCTCTTACTGTCTCAGCAAAGTTCACAATTTAACATTAAGAACCCATGGAAAATGCTATAGCACTAATGAATACACAAAAAGAAAATGGTGAAAATTTAAATGTAAGGGGCTTTGTCTTTCAACTTTTAAAAGTGTTATTAAACCTGTTTGCTGGAATATTTCTATTACAGAGACGTACTTGTTAAAATTATTGGAAAAATATATTTGGATGAAATTTAAAAAGCTCAGTCAGTCTCCACGGAGAGACTTGGTAGGCTGGTGACCCCGCCAGGTGCTTTTGGTAAATGAACCTAGTACTGTACGTATACATTGCAGGCACACTTCAGCTATTCAAACCCAGACAGAGGGAATGGGAGCAGGGGATAGGGGAGGAATGGGCCTTAGATAATGAATACAAAGAGAAAAAGGCTGTGGCTCTTCATGAAATGAAAGCCTGCATTGTGTGAAGCTGTGAGTCAAAATAAGAAGGTTATTCAGCTATCGCAGGCTGCACCACAAATATGAAATCATTCTCTCCCTGTCCCTTACTTTCTCATACTACTCCATCCCCCACCCACCAAAATCCCTTCCTTTTCAGCCACCTTTTTTCCCCCTAGAACCCATAGTCATTTCATATTTTTAGGGGAAAAAAATCAATGTTTGAAAATTCTTTAATTTGTCAACAGATTTTGCACATTCCAGTGAATTGGGATGAATGCTCAGACTTAATTTGATGTTGGTTCCATAAAAAGTCCTCCAATCCTCTCTTAAGCATCCATGTATTCTACAGGATCTGCCCTCCCCGCTCCCTTTTCTAAAACTGCTTCCCCTCTGGGTCCCCGTTCACCTCTATCTATTTTCCTTGGATGAGAGTCTCACAGTGAATAGGAAACATTTTAAGAGAGGAGAGGAGTGGTTGGGAAAGAGAATTAGAAGCCAAATGGGGCCCCTGGAAGAAAAAGAATTCAGAACTGCTGATATAACTCAATGGCTTCACTGTTGCAGAGTGTAATGAACTTTTACTTAGCAGCAGTTCACCTAATGTCCTAGTCTAATTTGAGGCTATTTTCCAAGAAGAAAAGAAAGCCGTGTGGTTCACAGCCATGCATCTGTGCATGGTGCTGAGAGCCATCCGCCTGTGTGTGTGTGTGTGCATGCAGACTTTTGTGCAAGGAAAAGACAAGCTCTTTTCTTTGTCTGGATGCACGGTTCTTTTGGTCTTTCATGTGAATAACACGAGAGAAAATTAGACAGCTTGTCATCTATTTTAGAGAGGCAAATTTTGCTTAAAAAATATAGGCTGTAACTTGCTTATAATCTTCCATGTCTAAATGTCCTCAGATCTCCCTAAGTGTTAGTATCTATGAAATAGAAATGGCTGATATTTATACCTAAATTAAGTCTTTCATTAAGTTGACCAAAAGTGTAAGGCACTGAGAAATCAGAGGCTTCATTTATTCTATATTATTATGAACACATGACCAGAAATAGTGATTTTCAATTCTTGAATTAATATCTAAAGTTATTTTATCTCAGCTGGAAAGGGACATGTCTTTCAGAGAAGAGTCAGCTGTCCAAGCAAGTGTGCCAAAAGATGAAATTTATGTTTCCTGATAGTCTTGGCTTCTGCTATGTTGTTTTTTTGTGTCCAAAGCAAATTTCTGAAACATTTGAATTTATTTTGGTTAGATATTAGGAACTGAGGTGCTCTGATAGTATAGGAATTCTTCCCACTTTCGAAGGCAAACTTGCCGTTATGAAGGATGTACTGAGAGCAACAGGTATTGGCTCTGGTCTCCAGTTTTAACTCAATGTGTGTAGATCAAAAATCGGAAGCACATTCTTGGGCATCCCTGTGAATTTTGAGTGTGACAGACAGTAATGAATCTCTCTACACCTCTACATGGTTTATAAACCTTGAGCATCAGACAGTCTCTTTAAAATTAGAAAATATTATGATTTACTTAAAGTATGTACCTAAAAAAAAAGACTAGTTTGATTTAATTTTGGATAATATTTTTATGGGCTATTTAGGAGTCAAGTTCTTGGGAGATATTCTTACAGTATTTCCTCCTGTTAGTTCAGTTCCTGGGTGTGAAACGGAAGCAGGGGCTGGAGTAATTTCTGTGTCTAATGCTTTTCCTGTAATGTCAGAGACATTGCTTTCTAAGGTAACTTCAGCTCGGAATCTCCAAGAGTACCTTGTTCACTGAAGCCACACTAAGACTCTGGAATTATCTACTCATGGCTCTTCAAGACTCTGGTTAGGCTTTGTACCTCTAATTTCAGCAGGACCCTGGGTACCATTTGGTTTTCATTACCTCCATGTTGTTGAACATGAGACATCACTAGCATTTTGCCAGGTCACTTTCTCTGGTAAGAAAAGAATAACAAGGTTTTGCAACAAAGCAGAATGTATGTTGCCTATTCTGGGCCACCCCCCACTCCCCACGTAGCTAAGAACAATGTCTATGTTCATGGAAGTCTGGCAGGATGCCAAAGAGACATTATGAGAACAACAAATTTCAGGGGCCCTACCATGATACCAGTCAGTCGTGTCCTTGTTTCCTGATTAATTCCATCATAGGCAAAATAAGTTCAGAATAGAAATGGTGAAGAATGGCCATCATCAAGAAATCAAATAATAACACATGCTGGCAAGCCTGGTGGGGGGCATCCTTATAAATTGTTGGTGGAAGTGAAACCTACACAACCATTATGGACAGTCACGATAGAAATCAGTATGGAAGTTCTTTAGAAAAGTGAACCTAGAAATTCCATTTGACCCAGATATTGACCTTCTAGGTATCTTCCAGAAAGAGTTAAAGACATTATATTATAGTGATGCATGAATACCTATGTTCATAGAAGCACAATTCATAATAGCTAAATCTTGGAATCAGCCTATGTCCAACAGATGAATGGATAACCATTTTGCCATAAAGAAAAATAAATATGAGTCATTTGTAGATAAATTAACATGCCTTGATACATAAATTTAAGTGAAATAAATCAGACACAAAGCTTAAATATCATATAGTTTCTCATATGAGAAAACTAAAGTATATAAATAAGGAACAAAATAAAAAATAGCTCCATAAACTGGAAATTAATGGCAAAAGAAACTGCAAAACTACATAAAAATATGGAAATTAAACAACAACCTCTTGAATAACCAATGAGTTATAAATGAAATTAAAGAAGAAATTAAACAATATCTACAATTAAATGAAAATGCAAATACAATATACCAGAATGCAATGAAAGCAGCCCAAAGGGAAAAATACAGCAATGAATTCTCACATCAGGAAAATAGAACAAGCACAAATAAACTAATGCTGTACCTCAAGCTTCTAGAAAAAGAAAAGCAAGTCAAAACCACTGCTCACAGAAGAGAGGAAATTATAAAGATCAGAGCAGAAACTAATGCAATTGAGACTAAGAACACAGTACAAAGAATTAATGAATCAAAGAGCTGGTTCTTTAAAATAATAAATAAAACTGATAAGCCCTTAGCCAACCTTGTCAAGAAAATGAAAGAAAAAAATAAAATTCATGTAATGAGGAATGAAAAGGATGACATTACCACAGATTCTGTGAAGAAACAGATCATCAACACCTACTTTGAAAACTTTTATTCATATAGGCTAGAAAACAGAAGAAATGGACATATTCCTAGAGACATGAATTACCAAAGCTGAATCAAGAAGATGCATAGATTTTGAATAACTCAATATCAATTACTGAAATTGAAAACTTAATTAAAAACTTAGCAACAAAGAAAAGCTCAGATCCTGACGGATTCACAGCTAAATTCTGCAAGAAATTTAGGGAAGATTTAATACCAGTATTTCTCAAACTCTTTAATGAAATTGAAAGGAAAGCAATTCTCTCTAACTCATGCCTGGAGACAAGTATTACTCTGATACCAAAACCAGAGAAAGACCCAACCAAAAAGAAGAACTACAGGGCAATCTCCCTAATGAACATTGATGCAAAAATTCTCAGTAAAATACTAGAAAATATACTGTAGCAAATCATCAAGAAGACCATTTACTATGACTAAGTGGGATTCATCCTAGGGATGCAGGGGTGGTTCAGCATATGCAATTCAACAAATGTAATATACCATATTAACAGAGCCAAGGACAAAAATCATACAATCATCTCAATAGATGCAGAAAAGCTTTTAACAAAGCCCAACACTCATCCATGATTAAAACCCTAAAGAAAATCAGAACAGATGGTCTCTACCTCAATCTAATGAAAGACATCTATGACAAACCAACAGTCAACATATTAAATGAACAAAAACTAAAAGTTTCACTGTAAAATCAGGAACAAAACAAGGATTCCACTGTCACCAGTCCTGTTCAACAGAATTCTGAAAATGTTAGCAACTGCAATTAGAGGAGAGAAATAAAAGGAATAAAGATAGGAAAGGAAAAAGTTAAATTATCTTTATTTGCAGATGACATGATACTCTACATAGACCCCCAAAACCCCCATCAAACGACTACAACAGTTAATGAGAAAATTCAGCAGCACACCTGGGTAAAAATTCAGCCCTCAAAAGTCAGTAACATTCCTGTATACAAACAACAAACTCACTGAGGGCAATTATGGCAATAACACCTTTGACAATAACATCCAAACAAATGAAATACTTAAAAATCAATCTAACAAAGAATGTAAAAGATCTATATACTCAAAACTATAGTACTGTAAAAAAGAAGATTGAACATGATATCAGAAAATGGAAGGATCCCTTGTACTTTAATAGGAAGAACCTACGTTGTGAAAATGGCCATATCCCTAAAACTCATATACAAATTCAATGCAATCCTGATCACAATACAATTAGCATACTTCACAGATATAGATAAAATATTTCTAAAATTCATCTGGAAACAGAAGAGACCTAGAATAGCAAAGGCAATCCTGGGCAACAAAGGTAAGGCAGGGGACATCACAAACCCTGACTAGAAATTATACTATAAAGCTACTGTGATAAAAATCAGCATAGTATTGGGAAAAAAAAAAAAACAGACCTGAGAATCAGTGGAACAGATAATAAGATGCAGACACAACTAAAAAGACTCTCAGCCACCTTATTTTTGGTAAAGGGGCTAAACATGTTCTCTGGAAGAAAGATGGCCTCTTTAATAAATGGTGCTAGAAAACCTGACTTTCCACATGCCAAAGATTAAAAGTAGATCCATGTCTATCACCATACACTAAACTAAAGTCAAAACGGATCAAGGATCTAAATATTAAAACAGAAATACTAAATCTACCAGAAGACAAAGTAGGTAGAAATTTTGAAGACATAGGGGTAGGCAAAGAGCTCATGAACAAAACACAAACCACACAGGAAGTATCAAAGAATCAACAACTGGGATCTCATCTTATTAAAACATTTTTGCATATCAAAAGAAATCACCAAAAAAGTGAAAAGAAAACCCACAGAACTGGAAAAAAATTTTAGCTAACTGTCCCTCAGACAAAGGACTTCTATCTAGAACATATAAAGAATGAAAAAAACATCAGTCCCCTCAAATTCAAATTCAAAAACACAATCCAAAAATAGGCAACTGACATGAACACGTCCTTCTCAGATGACAAAATACAATTGGCAAATAAATATGTTAAGAAGTGCTCAACATTGCTGATCATTCGAGAAATGTAAATTAAAACAGCATTGAGATTCCTTCTCCAGAAAGAATGGCTGTCATCAAGAAATCAACCAATAACAAATGTGGGCGGGGCAGTGGGGAAAAAGAAACACTTTTGCACTGTTAGTAGGAGTGTAGACTGGTACAACCACTGTGGATATCAGTGTGGACATTTCTCAGAAAGCTAGGGTTGGTGGTCCCAAGAAATCCAGGTACTTCTCTTCTGGATATTTTCCCAGAAGAACGAAAACATCACACTGCAGCGATATATGTGCACCCATCTTTATAACAGCACAATGTCTAATAATTAAATCTTGGAAACAATGCAAATGTCTGTCAACTGAGGAATGGTTGAAAAGATGTGATAGTTATATACAATAGAGTATTACTCAGCTACACAGAAGGATAAACTTAAATATTTTATAGGTAAATGGATGCAACTAGAGACCATACTCATTAGTGAAATAAACTAGCACCTGTAAATATCATACTACCTCGTTTAAAAGAAACTGAAAGAATAACAAGATCCAAAATGTACAATAAATATTGTGAACATGAAAGAGAAAGAAACTGTTCAAAAGGAAAGAACAACTGGGATGGGGAAAGGAGAAAAGAAATATGTATATATATAGGTATACATATATGTGTTTATGTCTGTATATACAAGATAGATAACTATACCCCTAATCTCTGTAAATTCATCAAAAAGAACAGTTATGTTTTCATTATTTGATTGTTTGATCATTTTTTATGCCTAAATCTTGTAATGAGATCAACTACTTTTAGGATAACAATATGCAACATATTAACTAGTTTTGATTTCCTACTTTTTTGAAATACTGCATTGTTGTTATCCTTTTTGTGTGTGTGTGTGTGTGCTACCAGGGATTGAACTCATGACCTCATGCTTGCCAGGTAGGCACTTACACCACTGAGCTAAATCCCCAAGTCCCCACATGGAATGTAAACATTATGTGTTACAAACATGTACTAATAAAATTATTTTAAAAATAAAGCAAGAATTAGCAATCAGCATAATACTTGCTACCACTCACTGAACATTTACTCTTGTGCCTTACATTGTTTTAAAGTTTGTGTGGTAATTTATTCCATTCTCACAACAACTCTGTAGAAGGCAGATACCAATATTATTTCTCTATTGCTGATGTAGAAACTGGAGCATGGTGATTTTTAATAATTTGCCAAAAGATATATAGTGTGAAGGTTCAAACATGTATACACAGTTTTTAAACTCCTTCCTAAAATGGAGCCTAATTCTCCTCCTCCTTGATTTGAACCAGATTTAGGGAACCAATTGTAACAAATAGTAATTGGGGAAATGACAGATGCTTCCTCGGGTGGGAATTAAGAGTATCCCTTTTTGCCTGGCTCTGAGATGTTTTCCCTCCCCTGGGGGAATCCCGACAACATGCGGTAAGGATTTTGGAAACTGGTAGACAGGCCCACCAGGAAGGACTGAGAAGCAGGCGAGCGGGAGCGAGGCTCCTGGTGCTCCCTCCCCTCACAAGCCCTCAGGTGACAGCCACCGTCAAATGATGGAGTCTGAGCTGGAACTGCCCAGCTAAGCCACTTCCAAATTTCTGACTTAGAAATAATAAAAGCTTATTGTTTTTAACCATGAAATTCCAAATGATTTGTTATATCCTTGGATAACTAGTACACACAGCTGCTAAATGACAAAGCCAAGATACCAATCTAGAGGATCTGAAGACATGGCCCATCCTTTATCACTGTCCTGATGCTAAGGAGATTGTGCAATAAACTCAGATTCTGACCACAAACGCTCAGTAAACTTTTCTCCAACCTGCAGGAAAGTCTCATGTGTTTTTACCCAGTTACAAACCAAATGATGGTGACACCCACCTCTGCTACATGGAGTCAAGACCTTCCTTGGATATTTTGAAATAGTGTTGCTGAGGTCTTTTACCCTATCCTGCCTTTTCTAAGCTCCAGGCAGACACTATATTTATATACTAGCCCAATGCTTCGGATAAGTCTATTATAGCATTAATCTGACTACAGTTTCTTTTAGGGCCATTCCTGCTTTATGTATATATAGTATACTACTGTTACCTCAACCAAATTGGATATTTAAAAAAATCTTTCATCATGTTTTACTTTCAGGCCGGGAAGAAAACGTAAACACGTCATATCATTCTGGACCACTTTTGCAAGTAATTACCTCCAATGCATCTTGATGGGGGCTGCTTAATCCTCAGAAGCTTGACTCTGCTGCCCCCTTAGTGATACAGTAAATGTTAGTGCCCATGGCACTGGGATTTGCAGGATGGATATTCAAAAAATGATAGCTCTTGTCTCTCTCCCACATATGAAGTTAGGGGTACGTTATGCTTCTCCAGAAAGCATTAGACAGTTTTCAGTAAGAAACCATAATTTCGCGCAGACTCCCCTCTACCTCCTGGATGCAGCAGACATATTTTCCATTATCCTCTCTGTAGTATCAAGGTATCTAGAACATCCTTTCAGAGGTCCAGGAGGTACTTGGTGAGTAATCTCCAAATTACTTAGAGTCAAGGGAAACAGATGGTCTTCAAGATATGCCAAGAAGAACAAAGAAGGGATAAACTCACCCTGGAATTCCAAAACTCAATGTCTCTCAGCAAGACAGAAGCCACAGTCCCTCTGCTGTCACCCCTGTCTGCTGGTTACACAGAAGTCATGTCCTTTCTCTGCTTACACTCTGGACAAAGTTCAAGCTTCTCTTCAGGTAATACGATGCTGATACTTTCTTCTATCTTATCTCCCAATAATTCTCCTATTTCTTAACCTAATCCCATTGGTTTCTATGTAGACTCCTGAGCAATTAAATTACCCTTTCCTTCCCACAACGCTTCCTCTTTCAGGGTTCAGTCTAGGACTCAGCTCATCTGGGACGCTGCCCTCCCATCCAACCTGACACTTTCACCACTTGGTGGAGCCCCTCCTTCAAGAGCCAGTTTTACACTGAAGACAGCTCCATGCATTGAGCATGGTGTGTTGACAGCTATTATCTGTTGAATTCTACTCTCCCCTTGGATATAAGGTCTAGACAACAACTGCAGGATCATGACCATCTTTACACTCCCAGTGACTAACAAATAGCAGTTGCTTTAAAAGTGAGATAATACATGCAAAGTACTTAGCTAACCCTTGATCTAGTAAGTGCTCAATTTCTGTTGTTCCCATTGTTAATTTTTTTATGAACCAATGGTTACTGCTCACTTATTCCTGGGAACAAGTAAAGAGAGAAAAGCTAACGAAAAAAAAAAAAGGAAAACAAAAAAGAGAAGACACATAGAAATCAATGATCACTCTGAAGATACCAACAATAGAAAATTAAATAGGACAAATCAAAGGAGAATAATGAGAAAAATTAAACTGAGAGGGGAATTTGACAGTGCTTTTCAGTAGCTAGACAGTCTCCACTACAAAAGTGGTAGATTCCCTAGAACCTGAGTCACTAAAGACTAGACGAGCCACGTGTAAGTATGTGGCACCAGACATATGAGTAATGGCTGATTTAATAGTTTTTAAAATTTTTTCAGTTTCTCAGATTCATTCATAAAATATTTATAATGGGACCACAAAACCTTTGTTATATCCTTGCCCATTTATTTCCCTCCATTTTTCTTTAGGGAAAATGCACAATATTAATATTTACTTAGTTAACATTACAGGCAAGGTGACAATGCAAGAAAGGAGAGGCTAGTATTTAACAGTGTCACTGGAGTAGGCAGCAGCTGCATTTTCCCGGAAACTCTTTGACACAAGTTGGTTATATTAATGAGGTTTGTATTGGGAACAATAACAAACTGGAGCAGATTGCTTTTGGATGCTTCTTGTTGTATTCTTTGGGTAAAATTGCTCAGAATAAATTTCCTTAAGATAAAACCCCCACATAACAAGAAGTTGCACTGAAGTTGTACTTTATTTCTCATATTTTCCCTCTGTCTGCTCCTACCTCAGCTGCCCCCTTTTCACATAATAGTTCCTAGCAACAAAGCCAAACTTAAAAATTAAAAAAGCTGATACCACTATTTTCTTGTAATTGTTTTCTTTAGGTTTGTTTGTTTGCTGGCTTTTTGGCTTTTTGAGACCGGGTTTCATATGCAGTTCAGGCTGAACTTGAACTCACATTGTACCTCTGGCTGGCCTTGAATTCACCATGCTCCTCCTTCCTCAGCCTCCTGAGGGCTAGGATTACATGCGCCACCATGCCCAGCTAACTTTTTAAATATGTGCATGTTTTTCCAACCCATTTGTTGATCAAAATTTTGCCCAGAAAGCATCTTTCCAAAGTATCTTTGAAGTTTATTTTAGAATATTTGTTTTAGCTGGAAATATTTATTCGCTTCTGGATGCTTGATTTTGTCTAAATATTCTATTAAAGTGTAACACTACATTAAAAAGTTAGCTAAGTTATTAGGGTGTCGTGAGATCCATGGGAAAGACTGTGGAATTTGAGAGGTAACAGCGAGAAGGGATCTTCTGAACAGCCTCTTCATTTTAGTGGTGAGGAAGCAAAATCCCAGGGAGGCATAGTCAGGAGTCAGAATTAGGACTGGATCCCAGATGTCCTCATTACACCAAGGATTACATAAGTAGGGACAAAGAGTTGTAATTTTTTTCAATCTAATTCCAGCAATATCAATATAACTAAAACATGAACAGCTAACATCTGTGAATGCCTACTGTGTTAACCTGTACTATGCTGCGTTTTTTGTGTCTTAACTGAGTCACAACATCATTCTCCCCAACTTAACAGTGAGGAACTAAAACACAAAAGGGTGCACTACCTACTGCCCAGGTTACATGGGACAGATACAGGATGGGACTCCAAGCCCTGGCTCCAGAGCCCAGGCACCACCAGCTCTGACAGCTTCTCCGTAAAGGCAGACCTGCCTCTGGGGCTGGGAAACACGGAACTGCCTGGATAAATGTGCACATTTCAATGTTACTGTTGTAGCTTTGCATTTCATAGCATCTACCTTACATAAGCGTTAAAATTGAATTTCCAAACTCACAGAATTTTCTGAACACAATCACACTGAATGTGTAAAGATGTGAGAATATGAACTTTACAACTTTCCCTCATCTTTATACATTACCCAGATATAAAAATATTTTTCAAAATTTTACCCAAATCAGTCATACAAATAAAATGATTATAAAGAACATCCATGAAAAAAGCATAAAAATCAACAGAAATGAAAAAATGTCATAATAGTGAAAACCACAAATCAAACAGAAGAGCTTTTGAGTATGATGTAAGTTGTACCAAATACTAATTACAGTTCTCAAATTTTCTCAAGACCACATTTAATGAGTACGTATATTCTGTTCTAAACACCAGAAATGATTGCCCTAACAATTTATAGAAAATGATTTCTCACCAGCAAAAAAAAAAAAGCTTTTAAGTGTCCATTCCACTCAAAGTTATAAAATTATGCAGTTTAGGAAAGAATAGATAATGTGGAAGACTTTGAAAGTCATGACTATGATTTCCTTTGGCAGATATGAATCTGGGGCTAATTGATGAACATTCTATAAATAGCATTCTAAAATTGTTGGGGAAGCCATGGGCTGAGCTTTTCCTACAATTAGACAATCGAGCTCTGGGAACCGAGGGGCAGCTCCAACCCTGCGCACCCAGCACACGCAACACACTCATGGGCATTTCTGGCAACTTTCAAGTTCTTTTGAGTGATTGACTTTTTGATTTACTTCAGCTAATATTTAGACATTGTAGGGTAAAAAAAAAGTAAACAAAACAAAAATCAACATTTACAATTTCCATTTCCATTTGGACTAATTAGAGTTCTGCGTGATAGGTTTTGCTGGCTAACCACAGAGTGCCTTATTCTAAGGAATGCATTGCTTTTAAGCAGTAAGTAGCTAATTACGAGGTGGATGGAGCTGAAATCATAGAAGAGGATTTATTCGTTTCCACAAAATGACCAGGCATCGCAGAATCCTGACTGATTCAAGCTGGTGCAAAATTTCCACATGCAGATGATTTTTCTCTTCGGCCAGTGATAGGCAAGAGTGGCCAGGGTCTTTAACTAGTTGTGCACTGTCATTCCAAAGTAACACAACCCTCAGCTCAGGCCTTTGTTTTTCTTTTTTTCTAATAGAAGCAGAGGTAGAAATAGGTAATAGATAATAGCTTCTGAAAACAGGTAATTAGCTCCTAAGGTTCAAAAATTATAAGGTGTAAACCTTTTGGTTGCTGGTTAGAAAGTATAAAAATGATATAAGATCTATTTAGGTCTTTCAGAAACCTCAGAAACAGAAAGTCTTTAGTCCCAATGCACTCACTGTTAGAGTGATACAAGTAGTATGAAGATTCTTCCTCTAAACTTTGAGGGAAATCAGTTTGGAAAGTACTTTTGTTGCTTTCGTGCTAACCTGTTCGATGAAATGAAAGTACCCCAAGTGGTCCCCACCCCGCACAGACGGCCTCCTCCCTTGCTGGCTTTGGAAAAGGTTCTTATTAACTTTCTTTTCCTGGAATTGGGATGGAAGCGGGGCGGAGAGGTTAGAGCATGAAGTGGATAGAAGTGGCTGTGATTCCTTCTGTGCCACTGGGGTAAGTGCTTCTGTCACTAAGGTTCTTGTCTGAAAAGAGCAAGGGTCATGTTTACCTCTTGGGGCTGATGTGAGCATAAGCCATAAGATACAAAAAGTGATGACCCAGGAAGGCAGGCACCGGCGAAGAAGATGGTTTCTGGGAACCGTGCAGGTGTGAGGGTCTTCACTGGCGCTGATGTTACTACGTTGGTTGTTGGGAAAATCCATCAAGTCCTCAGGAGGTCACAGGCAGAGGGATGACTTTCTCTTTTAGAGAGATCATCTGAATATCCTTTAGCATCTAGGCAATCTGACTAGACCCCCAGGGCTGGGAAATAGGTAAGTGACACGATACCTTTGTGCCTGGAGGTTAACGTTAGAGAAATGTACTTCAGGGGGTGACTGGAAACACCTCTGACTACAAATGACCAAGTCCATTCAATATCTATGCAGGCCTGGCGTCCCTGTGGATAACATAAAGATAAATAATGTGCAGTCCTCACATGGCAGGGAGCTAGGAAATAAAGATCCGAGGCCAGGAACCACATCTATTTTAAAACGGAATGCTCAGTGCAGCACCAAATGTCCAAACATAATAACGTTCAAGAAACGTTTACTGAATAAAGTATGAAAAGAATTATAATGTGAAGGTGATACAGTGTAGTCCAGAGGCTCAGAGCTAGAAGGGGCAGCTGTGAATGAGTAGAAGAAATCAAGAAGAGCCTAATGAAATATTGTTAGCTTTTAAGAAAAATAGTGCAAGGTGAAAGCAGAGTGTGGTGGCACAGGTTTGTAATCCTGGCGCTCCAGGAAGCTGAGGCAGGAGAACTGAAAGTTTGAGTCGAACCTGGTCAATTCAGTAACTTAGCAAGATCCTGTATCCCAAAGCGGTCTTGGGGTTGGGCCAGGGATGTAGCTCAGTGCAACAGAGGCCCTGGATTCAATCCCCAGCAGTGATGAAGTTGGAGTAAGAGGAGAGGTCTTGGGAAACAGCATGAGCAGAGGTAAAGCACAGGATGTTTTGGGACCCAGCTCTGATCAGTGCTCATTCCGGGCACTGAGCCTGCTGTGAGGAGGAGCAGCACTGCCCTGGAAGAGTGATCCAGGGCCTGCCAGGTCACCCAGGGGAAGGCCTGACACCTGGTCAGGAGGCCAAGCCCTTCAGGCTTAATTTCTGAGGCACTGTTAAACGGGAAGGTAGAATTTTTCTTTCTTCTCCATGGCGAGCTCCTCCTCACCCCTCTCTTGCTCACTGCTTTTGCCCCCACAGCAAGTGTAGCACCAGGGATATGCTGGACTGTTGATGAGACAGCAAGCTTCGCAGGCAGGAGGGTGGGATAAGAAGGGCCCACAGCATTTTCAACGACTGTAAGAACATATGTATTTTTCACATTCTCTATACAATTAGGCTCTCAGGACATTGTTTTCGAAGAGCGCTTGGAGCTACTTGGAGATGTGGGTAGATCTTCAATCTGCGTTACCTTCCTCAGCTGAGTGAGTGAAGGACAAGTGGGGTCAAATATACTCCTCTGAGGTGGCAGCCCTGTGAGAACCGCTCGCCTCAGAGGACTGTGCTCAGAAGCTGCGCTTCCATGACTGCCCCAGGGCCCAGCAGAAACCCACTCTGATGACCATGTGACAGACCTGAGCAGCAGGCCAAGACTGCGCTGGGGAGAGATTGAGGCACAGGTGACCCCACACTGTAACTCCAGCCTGGTGCCTCTGGTGACGTGAAGATGCTATATAAAGCAATTATTGGGAATCTTGCCATGGGTTTGAATGGGGGTAAGTATCTTTCAATACCTGCAGAAAATAAGTCAAGAGGACGGTTGGATCTGTGACACACTGGGTTCTTAAGGACACCTGTTCTGCCCAACAGCCTAGTACTCAGTGACTCCAGGTGGTGCAGGTTTTCTTCCCGCTCCCTGCCGGGTGGTGGTGTGGCAGCTCTGCCTGCAGGTGTCTGTGTGGATTTACCCACCTGCCCACTCACCACAGCAGGAGCAGCTGACGAGGGGCAGCGAGTGCTGGTGCCCCGGAGAACACCGTGTTTTGTTTTTATTTGAATGAAAGAGAACACTAAAAAGATGCCTAATACTATCAAGCAAGGTCTTGTAGAGACAAGAAGGCAATGAAGCAGAGGAAATGCTTTTGAAAAAGATCGGTAATAAAGAGCTCAGTAACTACATGCTTCAGTTGTTACTAAACTTTTCAGTAATTAAAGCTTGATTGGAAGAAGTGAAAGCTGGGCTCTTAAGCCCTTTTCATTAAAAATAAGCCTCCCACAAATAATTCTTGAACCATTCGTCTTAAAGCAAATTTGACAGTGAACTTTGTTCAGTGATTCTGATGAACGGCTATAACCACCTCTAAAGACACAGACCGATTTATTTTTCTTTTTAATATAATACAGTGGATCAAGTTAAGTAATACTGAAAGGGAAAGCACATAAATACATACTATGGAGCATAACACAGGGAGGGTAAGACAGTGAAAAAAATTGGGTACAGTGACAAAATACCTGGGCTTCAGTCAAACTTCTGTCACCAAAGTCAAATCACTTAATTGTCTCTAACTCTGTCTCTTTTTCTGTAAAAGTAGGTCTAGAAATAACATGTAACTTTGAATCCTTCAGTGGAGAGAGAAACAAGAGGCCACATGTGAACGTGCTTTGTGAAGTCCCACTGGCTATGTTGAAAGACACCTCTGTCACCATGACGAGTCTTGAGGTAGCACGTAGAGCTAGGATGGCAAAGGCATTCCACTGACAGCCTGAATCCAAAAGCCAGCTGATAATGTCCCAGGCAACAGCAGCAGGAGTGGAAGTTAATTAGCAAAGTTACCAAAATCACCAGCTGTGACATGTACTAGAAAATATTTTTACCTTATAGTATTGCTCTCTAATTTTCTTTGCAGGATAAATTTAAAACATGAAACATACTAAGTAGCAAATATCCTAGACAAGAGCACAAGACATGTGGGTTACCTGTACTTGGTGATATTTTTAAAGTACTGGAGTGCGGTGGGGGGGGTGCTGCAAGGAGTCTGCTGACAGGACCTCTGTATGTTGGACACTTGCTTTTGTTAGTTCAGGATGTCATAATTTTAGTCTGGCATGGTGGTACATCCCTGCAATCTTAGTTACTTACTCCAGAGGCTAAAACAGGAAGATCACATGTTCAAAGCCAGCTGGACAGTTTAATGAGATCCTGTCTCAAAAGGAAAAATAAATTTAAAAAGTGCTCAGTACTGGAATGCTTGCTTAGCATATGAGGCTGTGGGTTTAACCCCAAGGAACCACATAAAAGGAAACAAAATCTTAGACTGAGTAGTTTATAAACAACAAATTTATTGCTCACAGTTTTGTATACCAGGAATCCAAGATCATGGTGCTGGCAGATTCAGTGGCTGGCGAGGGCTGCTCTCTGGTTCAAACATGGCACTTTCTCACCAGTGTTCATGAGGTAAATAGCTTCCTCCAGGCTCTTTTTTTGCAAGGACACTAATCCCATTCACAGGGGGATTCATCACTGTGACCTGATTACCTCCTAAGGCCCCCTCTTAATATGATTACTTTTGAGTTAGGTTACAACATACAAATTTGGCAGGAAGACAAACATTCAGACTATTAAAATACTATATCCAAATACTTCCCTCTACTCTTAACCCTTATTTTAACATAAAATAATAATTACCAGTAGTTATTGAACATGATTACCTGATGCTCTTCCAAATTATTTGCTTTGCACTGATTATTTTAATTCTCACTATAAACCTCTATACCATACTGGAATTGGTAATTCCACTTTCTGGATGGGAAAACAGGTTTAGCAAGAGCACTACATTTCCAAGCCAACAGCTAGACTTTATCTTCAAATAATGCTCTTAACCACACTGAACATGGCTATAAAATAGATTGAATGTAAAACACTGGTAATCTGGAAAACTGCAAAGGATGCTTGCTGCTTGGCTAGAGGGACATGAATCACTTCAGTCACTTTGGAAAACAATTTGGCACTCTTACAATCTTAAACATTCCTATTCTCTGCAATCCAGATATTCATGCCTTTACACTAGTATGTGTACACAGTAGTGTTATAGAAGCATTGTTCAGAATGCAAAACAAAATTCCCAGTAAAGCCTAAAAATTAATTTGATAGAAGCATGGATAGATAACTTGTCACATAGTGAGATATTATACACCAGTGTAGATGAATGAACTACAACTCTACATCTACTGTTTGAGACATGAACCTTTAACAATATGCTAAGTTAAAAAGTAGTGAGAGGAGTTAAAAGCACTTCCTGGGTCTGGAGTTGGCCGAGATGGAGACGCAGAATGCGGGAGCAGAGGAGGGGTTCACGCAGGTCATCCAAAAGGGTGCCGGTAGCGTGCGAAGAAGCGAAAGTCTGAGCAGTTGTCTGAAGCGGGGCAGGATGGGGACATGGGTCGCGTGGACACCGAGGAGTCCCAGCCGGGGAAGAGGCCCATCTTCCCGCCCCTCACCAGGGAGGACTCTTGAATGGGAAAGAAGAAACATGGAACGTTTCAGTTCCAGCTAACAGATACACGCCGTTAAAAGAGAACTGGTTGAAGATATTTACTCCTATTGTAGAACATTTGGGACTCCAGATACGCTTTAACTTGCAATCAAGAAATGTGGAAATCAGGACTTGAAAAGAAACCAAGGATGCAAGTGCTCTGACAAAAGCAGCTGATTTTGTAAAGGCCTTTATTCTTGGATTTCAGGTGGAGGATGCACTTGCCCTCATCAGGTTGGATGACCTCTTTCTAGTCTTTTGAAATTACAGATGTTAAGCCTCTGGAGGGAGGCCACTTGTAAAGGGCAATAGGAAGAATTGCTGGCAAAGGAGGAAAAACCAAATTCACCATAGAGAATGTGACACGGACACGAATAGTTCTGGCTGATGTGAAAGTCCACTTCCTGGGCTCTTTCCAAAACATCAAGATGGCAAGGACTGCCATTTGCAACCTCATCCTGGGAAATCCTCCATGAAATGTTTATGGCAATATTCGAGCTGTAGCTAGCAGATCAGCAGATTGGTTCTGATTTCCAATTAGAGACTTTTATCTTTGGACTCTAAAGAAAAAGACCTTGTACTCTTCAGGTGGTCACACAAAGCCAAATGAAGAAAAAGTATCAAAATATAATGTATATTTTTCCTTCTAAGTCACATGTAGCAGATTTGCAATTTAGAATCCTCTCATTTAGAGGAAACTTATTGCATATACAGTTCTATATAAATTTTGGGTTTATTTATACATTTATATGCATTTCTTGACTGTAAACTGTAAATAAAAGAATCATCTTAAAGCCTGTGACTCAAGACCCTTCCTTAATATGTTGTGTGATAGTTTAGAATCGAGTCATAATTTTTTGGCTGTATTATGTAAACCAGTAAGTGCGAATCCTCATACCTACTTTGTAGTTTGTAAAATTAAAGCCTTGCATCACAGAACTGATTCGAGGATAGGTTTTATTTTTCAAATATGGTACTTCATGAGTAGTCAAATGTTACCAATATTGAGTATATTTTTTTCTAAGTAATAAAGGTTAAGTGATGAAAGTGTGTTTTCCTTCTCAGGATACTACTATGTCCTGCAAAAGCAAGATTCTTTTAATTAAAGTCTATTTGAATATGATCTGAAAATTTTACTCATATTTTAAATGGAAGGAACCTACTTCAAATGAAATGTGATTTTGATATTGCATCTTGTTGCATATCTCAAAACCCCTTGACCAGAATTTTGATGGTATTCCCAGAAAGTTGATGTAAGAATTAAAGTCTTAAGCTTCTGTTTGTTCTAAATTAAAGAAGAAATAAAGCAATACCTACAATTCAATGCAAATGCAGAAACAACATACTATAACCTATGAGATGCAATGAAAGCAGTCATAAGAGGGAAATATATACCAATAAATAGTCATATCAAGAAAACAGAACGAGCATAAATAAACAACCTAATGCTTCATCTCAAGCTTCTAGAAAAAGAAAAGCAAGTTAAACCCAAAGCTCATAGAAGAGAGGAAATTGTAAAGATTAGAGCAGAAATCAATGCAATTGAAACTAAAACAACAATACAAAGAATTAATGAATCAAAAGCTGGTTTTTTGAGAGAATAAACAAAATCGACAAACCTCTAGCTAACTTTATAAAGAAAAAGAAAGAAAAACGCAAATCCATGCAAGAGGGACTGAAAAGGGGGAAATTACTACAGATCTCATGGAAATTCGAAAGATTATGAATACCTACTTTGAAAATCTCTACTCACATAGAATGGAAAACACAGAGGAAATGGACAGATTTCTAAAAACATATGAACTACCAAAGCTCAACCAAGAAGATATAGCAATTTTGAATAACCCAATATCAGCTATTGAAATTGAAAATGTAATTAAAAACTTACCAACAAAGAAAAGCCCAGCTCCTGATAGATTCACTGAATTCTACAAGAAATTTAGAGAAGATTTGATGCCAATACTCCTTAAACTCCTCAATGGAATTGAAAAGGAAGCAGTCCTCCCTAAATCATTCCTGGAGGTAAATATCACTCTTATACCAAAACTAGAGAAAGACCCAACCAAAAAGGAGAACTATAAGCCAATCTCACTAACGAACATTGATACAAAAATTTTCAATAAAATACTAGCAAATAGAATGCAGCAAATCATCAAGATTACCAAGTGGGATTCATTCTAGAAATGCAGGGATGCTTAACATATGCAAATCAATAAATGTAATACACCACATCAACAGAGCCAAAAACAAAAACCACATGGTCATCTCAATAGATGCAGAAAAAGCTTTCAATAAAGTCCAACACATGTTCGTGATAAAAACCCTTCAGAAACTCAGAATACACAGTGTCTACCTGAACCTTATAAAGGCCATCTATGACAAACCAACAGCCAACATTATACTAAATGGACAAAAACTGAAAGCTTTCACTTTAAAATCAGGAACAAGACAAGGATGTCCACTATTACCACTCCTTTTCAATATAGTTCTGGAAACACTAGCCAGGGCAATCAGACAAGACAGAGAAATAAAAGGAATAAAGATAGGAAAGGAAGAAGTTAAATTATCACTATTTGCAGATGACATGATACTCTATGTAGAAGACCCAAAAAATTCCATTAAAAGATTATTAGAAATAGTAAACAAATTCAGCAGTGTAGCTGGATACAAAGTCAATGCTTAAAAATCAATAGCATTCCTGTATACAAACAAAAAACTCACTAAGAGAGAAATTATGGAAATATCACCCTTCACAATAGCATCTAAAAAAAGAAATACTTAGGAATCAACCTAAGAATGTAAAAGACCTATATGACGAAAATTATACTATGCTAAAAAAGGAGATTGAAAAAGATATTAGAAAATGGAATGCTCTTGGCTAGGAAGAACCAACATTGTGAAAACGGCCATACTCCCAAAACTGTTGCACAGATTTAATGCAATCCCAATCAAAATGCCATTAACATACCTCACAGATCTAGAGAAAACACTCCTAAAATTCATTTGGAAACAGAAGAAAACTAGAATAGCAAAGGCAATTCTGGGCAACAAAGGCAAGACAGGAGGCATCTCAATTCCTGACTTGAAACTATACTACAAAGCCACAGTGAAAAAAATCAGACCTGAGGATCAATGGAAGACATTAGAAGATGCAAGCACAACTACAAAGACTCTCAGCCACCTGGTATTTGACAAAGGGGCTAAACATGTTCACTGGAAGAAGGAGAGTCTCTTTAATAAATGGTGCTGGAAAAATTGGCTCTCCACATGTCAAAGACTGAAACTAGACCCATGCCTATCACCATGCACACAACTAAAGTCTAAATGGATCAAATACCTAAATATTAAAACAGAAATGCTAAATTTACTGGAAGACAAGGTAGGCAGAAGTCATGGAGACATAGGAGTAGGCAGAGAATTCATGAACAAAACACAAACTGCACGGGAAACACTTCAAAGAATCAACAACTGGGATCTCATATTATTGAAAAGTTTCTGCACTTCAAAGGAAATCACCAACAGAGTGAAAAGAAAACCCATAGAATCAGAAAGAATTTTAGCCAGCAACCCTTTAGACAAAGGACTTATATCCAGAACATATACAGGATTGAAAACATCAAGCCCCCCAAATTCAAAGACCCTCTCCAAAAATGGGCATCAGAGATGAACACACAGTTCTCAGAGGAAGAGATACAAATGGCAAATAAATACATGAAGAAATGTTCACCATCACTGGTCATTCAAGAAATGCAAATTAAACAGCACTGAGATTTCATCTCACTCCAGAAAAAATAGCTGCCATCAAGAAATCAACTGATAACAAATGTTGGCGAGGCTGCGGGGAAAAAGGAACACTGCTCCACTTTTGCGGGGAGTGCAGACTGGTGCAGCCACTATGGAAATCAGTATGGAAAATTCTCAGAAGACTAGGATTGGAAGTTCCATTCAACCCAGCTATTCCCCTCTTGGGTATTTTCCCAGAAAACCTGAAAAGGTCATATCGCAGTGATATATGTGCCCCCATGTTCATAGCAGCACAATTTGTAATAGCTAAATCTTGGAAACAACCAAAATGCCCATCAACTGCAGAGTATATGAAAAAGATGTGGTATTTTTATACAATGGAATATTACTCAGCTATAAAAATGATGATCTTTAGGCCTTCATGTTGAAATGGAGGCAACTTGAGCCTATTCTTATAAGTAAAATAAGTGATATTTATAAATATCACATTGTGCATCTAGTGTAAAAATGTAATAAGAAATATGTAATTGCTATTGTCAAAAAGAGAGGAAAAGAAAGTGCTATAAAGAATATAACTGCATGTATGTTTAAGTGTGTAAAATTGATAACCATATTACTGAGTTTTTGTTGGATCTAGAACAGAACTGTTTGCAGTCTCACTGTTTGAATGTCTACTTTGTATGCTTTAATTTTGTAACTTAAACAACTATTTTTAAGAGGACAATATGTAATTTATCAACTAAAAAAAGTAATAAGAAATGTAGGAGTAATAAAACCTAAAATGTGTAATTTCTATTATAAAAAAAAGAGAGGAAAAGAAAGTACTTTAAAGATATAACTGCATGTATGTTTAAGTGTGTAGGATTGATAACCATATTACTAAGTTTTTGTTGGATCATTGAACAAAACTGTTTGTAATCTCATGGTTTGAATGTCTACTTTCTGTGCTTTAATTCTGTAACTTGAACAACTATTTCTAAGATGACAGTATGTAATTTGTCAATTAGTGTTTATTTTATTTCATTTTTTGGAATTTCATATTATTGCTTCCCTCTTTTTCTGTTTTTTTTTTCTCTTTTAATAAAAAAAAGGTAGTGAGAAAAGACTGCCTACTTGATGATTCCCATTTATTAAGATTCAGTGCAATAAGAACTAAAAAATAATAAAAATCAAAATAATTAATATGTACTAAAACTTTAAAACAATGAAGTGAAATGTTAAAGACAAAATTTTAGCAAGTCTTCTCCAAAGGGAGGCAGGTAGTGGATAGATGCACATATATAGATAGCAAGAATAATGGGAACGCTCTGGTTAATTTGTGTGGTAAAGTCTGTTCTGCTTTGTTACACTTAGTGACTAACATATAAATTAGATACATTATTTATGAATGGAGCAGATATCACATAATTAAATTTTTTTCACAAGTTACTTCTGACTCTGGGGTCAAAGATACATGGGGGTACCAAAAACTTCCTTCTCCACCTTCTCTCCAGGCACTGAAAGCACCGATGACTAAAAAGAAAAAGCACCCAGACTAAGGTGCATGGCCACGATTATCCAGGATTGTTTTTCTGGTCCCTCCAAGCTAGAGCACTTCCTGGGGCTCTGAGGCCTGGATAAATAATCCTGGCAGCACAGAAAGCAGATTAAGAAGGCCATCCACACACTAATGAAGAGCTCCACTGGGCGGGCCAGGAAATTGCAATTGTCCTGCCCTGTGGCATCTCTAAGCCACCTGTGGAGCCAAGGTAGGGGCAGTAGAAGGAGCAGTGTGTAAGGTCCACCCGTGCGGCTGGCCTCAGGGGTCAGCACATGAAGCCAGGGAGACATCAACACCAGGGTGCTCCAGCTGAGCAATTTAGGAGAGTGTATAATTGTACATAATGGAGTTAAGATATAACTGCCTCATTAAAATGGGTTACTAAAGCTCATTGTGCTTGAATGTGAAGAAGATAGACTTGCGTGTTAAACAGCAAGAAATAGAACTTGCATAAATGACCGTGAGCTGGGATGATCCAGGAGTGCCTGGCAGAGCCACCTGGACACTGCATGCTCATGGACAGCATATGAAAGCCTGACTTGTGGCCACTTTCTCCTAACGATGGCTCAAAGTGGGGCTGACTCTAACCAAGTCCCATTACCTTCCAGGAAGTCTCCATTTTGGAAGCCACAGCTTTCATTAAGGAAATACGGTCTCTGTCCCTTTGCTGTTTCCAGAGTTCACACTGGCATAGTCACCCACACCAGCTGTAATCCCAGCACATTTCACAGCTTGTTGCCTTCAAGGCAGAATTCAGAGCTGGAGTCAGGAAAATCTGAACGTCAGTGTGACTACAGTTACAAATAACCCCAACAGCAGCACACGTTCTTGCTGCTAGTGAAGAGTGCCACAAGTGACATCTTCCCACCGCCCCTGGATTCTGTACAGGGGCAAGCCCTGGTTAGTGAAGCCATTGCTGCCACGAACACACACAACACACACAGACACGGGGCTCTTCTCACAGGTGAGCCACCAGCGACAGTGCTTCCTGCAGCTACCACCTCTGCTTCTGCCCTGGAAATTGCCAGCATGCTATACAAGTGCTTCTGAAGGGAGAAAAAATCTCAGCCACCCACCTCCTTTGGTAGATTTTAAGAGAAACTGTGATTTCTGATGATACACTAGAGCCTTTATCACCACAGAAGTAACAAGTAGTCATTCCTCACCCTTGTTTTCAGTTCTCGAATGTGAGTACAATCTGTCAATTAACACAGTTTAGGCCAGAATGAACTAAGTTAGTTCCTTGTACATTAAAATGTTGAGACTGATTTATTTTACTTTTCATATTAGAAACCAGATAAATGTTAATAATCTTGTGTCAGTAAGTGTCATTAACAAGACCCAAAACAGGTGGTGGAGTGTTTATTGTAGGCAAAAGTCAAGAAGACGAAAGAAGGAAACAGAGGAGGATAGAAACAAGAGGATCACATACCCCCAATCCTAAACCACACACATAATCCTGATTGTTCTTGCCCCTTGAAAGACCGAACATAAAATCCTCAGAGGAAAGCTTCAGGTTTCATCTTACCTGGCCACAAGACTCCCCTCTGCTGGGTAAGCCCTAACTTCCCATGCAGGTTTTCACTTATTTGGACAGATTTGTTTCTCTGCATGATTAAATACGCTGTTGATTCGTCAGATGTTCAAAGCACAAAAAAGAAGAAGGAAAAGCTCTTTAATTACAAGCAATTCAGCCTGGCAAACAGAACTCTCAACCTGTCCAAGTCCTGGACTTCTGAACCTCGCCAAGATCTCCATCTGCTTCCTCCGTGGGAGCCTGGGGAGGGGGTGTCAATTCCAGTTCCCACAGAAAGAATTAGACAATCTTGGACCAAATGCTTAGCTCTAACAAACAGAGTTTCACTTCTGGATAAAAGTCAAATTGTTAAAGATATTCCACTGCTCTAACTTTGGGGTGGAGGGAGAATAGAGTGGGTTGGGGAAAGGACAAACCAGATTTCAGTTCATGTTGATAAAATTTTGGACTCACAAAAGCTACTCTTGTTCCCTAAGATTTCTGCGGGGTACAGGGTAGTGATGTCTGGACGTCTAAAACCCCTGAGTGAGTCTTCCCACCCCACTGTCATGCCCAGTTTCCTTGAGTGCCAGCGCAGTGCAGAAGCCTTGGAATGGAGGCCCTGAAACGTTATGAAACAGAAACTGGCAGCCCCTTCCTTTGAAGCTGCCAAGCTGGAGAAGAGGTGGTGCAGTGTGGCAGAGATGCAGGACAGGTTAATGCAATGCGTCAGCCAGCTGAGTGTTATGACTCAACTAGTAAGGTGCCCTAAACTGTGCCCCCACTGCTCAAGTGGCAGACAGATGGAGGGCAGATGGGCAAGGAAGGTAGAGACAGAGGCAGTACTGGCGAGAGTGTCTGGAAGCCCCAAGTGGTACAGTGGAAGGTGCTGAGTCTCAGCCAGGCTGGCACAGCTATCAGGAAGCCTGGAGTGCCACCCTCTGGTAAGTGCGCCAAGGGTTGGTTGCTAAATCCTGTAACAGAACCCTCCCTACAGGCACTTGGCATTTGAGCTTTAATAGTGTTGGCTCTTGGCCTAATTGCTCCAAATATATGCTCAGTAGAGAGTAATTCTTTCATCACATTTAGTAACTATCTGCACACGGCACAGAAGCTGTGATGTTTTTATTTCAGTAATTCCTTTGCCGACCACCAAAATTCTATAAAACTTCTCTTAGCATAAACCAAAATCAAATTTAAATGAAGTTTAAGCTCCAGATTATGGATGTTTTTACAGCAAGCAGGATGTCTACCAAGCAAGATTGTTAGGAAACATTAAAACATTTAAAGAGAAACTTGCAACACCCATTGTAAAAAGGATTTGCATTTTACCTCAAAAAACTAGGAACTGGAAAGCAATGTGAAATATAGTCCTTCCTCATCCTTGTTAATGTAATTAAGTATTATAATTCATTTTGACTTAAAGTAATTTCAGCAAATGAAGTCAGGTTATCACTAATGTATAAGATACCAAGAGTCTAGATGAAAGTCAGAGAGAGAGAGAGAGAGAGAGAGAGAGAGAGAGAGAGAGAGAGAGAGAGAGAAATGAACAGTGTGACTAGTACCGTAAAAAGCACTGAGAGTTTGGTTTAATTTACCAAAGTAATTGGAGTTGCCAGTAGTTCATCTATCTGTGATTGGTTTAATTGATAAGTCTGCAGTTTGTTTTATATCTATAGAATAGCAACAAGAGAGGCATCAGAGGTACAAAGCAAAATATTCTTTTAATAAATACATTCACCTTATTCTCACAGTTAAAACATTTACGAGTAAAAATTCAAATAATAAACTTTCAAGTAACTCACAGTGCAAAGAAGAAATGAATAAAACTCAAATACCTAGAACTAAAAATGCATAAAACAAAAAAATATAAACTAAACCACAATTAGAGTTAGTGCTTAACAGATGTCTCAGTACCATATATATTATGCAGATTAAAAATCAGAAGGGCTATAGAGAACAAAACTAATAAAGTTTATCCTCATAGTGTAGCACTGAATCCAGCAACTACAGAAAACACTTTTTTTCCTTTGTAAAGAGGACAACTTACTAAAGCCGATCATATGCTAGATCATAAAGCAAGTATAAACATATATAAAAAGGTTGATAGAAAACAGTTTAGTTACAGTGGAATTGAGCTTGAAATCAATAATAAAAATGATTTTGAAAATATACTTCTAAATAATAAAAAAATAAGGAGGCAAGTAAATCAAATGGCAAATTAGAAAATACTTTGAAGTGAAAGTTGATGAAAACTTATGGATATAGATACACCAATGCTAAATCTCTGCTTAGAGGAAAATGTAAATGAATATATTAAGTGAATATATTTAAACAAATCTATTGCCACAGAAAATTGTCTGAAAATAAATTTCATAATCTTCTGCTTTGAGAAAGGAGAAAAAGAACAAATAAAATATTTGTGAGGTGAAAGATAGGTAATAACGTAGAGCAAAAACAAATGAAATAAAAAATTTATAATAAAGAAAATCTGGCAAGCCAAAAACCAGTCTCTTTCAAAACAATTATACAACACCTAATTATTTACAAGACTAATCATACAAGAAAAAACATACAAATTACCGAGTTCATAGACAAAAAAAAAAGAGAGTAAGATTATGACACTAAATTTAGATGACATGGGCATATACCTAGAAAAATAAATTTATTAAAACTGACACAAGAAGAAATAGAAAATTTAAGTAGTCTTACATATATTTTTAAAAATTGAGTCTTTGGGCTGGAGATTTAGCTCAATGGCATTAGCGCCTGCCTTGTAAGCACGTGGCTGTTTGATCCCTGGTATCAATAAAAAATAAATAAATAATTGAGTCTTTAATTTGAAGCCTTCTCAAAAAGGCATCTCCAGAGCTAGACACTCACATAGAATTCTCCTAAGCATTTAAGCAAGAACTATCAACAATCTTATGCAAACTCTTCAGATAACAGAAAAAAGAGGCAATGTATACTAGTTTGTTTTCAATAGCAGTTACCAAAACCTGACAAGGCTATTAAAAGAAAGAAACATTATAGGGCAATTTTTCTCATGAACAAAAATGCAAGAATTCTAAATAAAAGACTACCAAGTCCAATCAAAAGATATATTTAAACGATGGTGCATTGTGACCATAAGGTTTATTCCAGAAATGCAAGATTGTTTTGACATCTGAAATATTCCATATTAAGAGGAAAAATACATGGCTATCTAAATAGATACAGAAAAGATACTTCATAAAATTCAGGACCTCTTCCTGATTTAAAATATTCAGAACAAACCGGGAACAGTGTGAACTTTTTTTATTTGATAAAGTTTAGTGACAAAATACTTCATAGGTGAAAAACTGAAAGATTCCCTTTTCCATATTTTAGATGAAAATAAGAGTGATCACTATCACCCCTTCTATTCATTAAACTTTGAAACAGTGCTGACCTATTTATTGCATTGTACAGTACCATACAGCAAAATAATAACAACAATAATAATAATAGAAAACTCATTAATCACAGACTTGTGGGCATATGTATTTAGAAAATTCTAAAGAATTTACAGATCAATTCACGTGATCATCTCAATAGATTCTGAAGTTATTTAATAAAATTCTACCAGATTAAATTTAAAAACTAATCATACAGGAACAGAACTCCCCCTCCAATAAAGGTGAGATATTGGAAACACTACCTTTAAAGTCTGAACCAAAAGAAGTGATTATTATCATTGTTATTAGTTAACATTATGGTAGAAGTTCTAGTTAGTCTAAAATTTACAAAAGGATACAGTGTGTAAGTTGGAAAGAAAGAAATAAAACTTATTTATTTCAACTAATATAATGTATATATGGAAAACTCAGTGCAAAGTCATTGAAAATAATAAGTCAGTTTGAAAGGTGCCTGAATGAAATATAATCAATACACAAAAATCAATTCCATTTCTATATAGGGTAACAAATAATATAAAAAACGACTAAAAACACATCTTATTTACACTATTTAGAACTATAAATTTCTTAGGAGTAAATACATCAAAATTTCTTGGATTGACTTAGAGGAAATTCTTTAAAAATTTGAAAGATACTAAGACTATTGTAATAAGGAAAATTTAGTATATTGTGATTTTGATTACTTATTATCATAAAGATGAATTTTCTCCCAAATGATATATAGAGTCAAAATAATTCCAATGTTTTCAACAGCTGTTTGAAAAATCTGTTGACTGTCTGTTATATTGAGAACTACAAGTCGCTGCTTGTGGAACAGAAAAATGCCAAGAATGGCAAAGGCGCTCCACATAAAGTGAACAAAATAGAGTATCAAGACTTTTTATAAAGGGGCTGGGGATTTAGCTCAAAGGCATAAGTGTCTGCCTGGCAAGCACTAGGTCATGAGTTCGATCCCCAGTACCAAAAAAAAAAAAAACTTTTTATAAAGCCATAGTAATTAACAGTGTTTATTATTAGTGTTAGAATAAATAAGCCTATCAAATGAACATACTAAGACCCTACAAAGTTACCTACAAATACAGAAGTCTGATGGATAACGGAAATGGCAAAAGTCTCACCCCACTACTACCACACACAGAAGGGAAGCGAAGAGCACATAAAAACTTACGGTAGAGCTAAACCTGGGCTAACTATAAATGAATATAATAAATGGATGAACAAATATATTGCCATAGAAAATCGTCTGAAAATAAGTTAGATAAATTTCAACTTCAAGAAAAGAGAAAAAGACCAAATAAAATTATACATGAAGTAAAAGAAAAGGAATAACATAGAGCAAAAATAAATGAAATAGAAAATCTGCATCATCTCCCAGGGATTATAGTTGCCAAGAACAATTCTTTGGCTAATGATTTACCACTTGCACAGAGAATGTCTTTCAGTAAATCATAAGGGTGTGTTTGCAATATTTTGGTTAATGCATACTATTATGGCTGATTATTATACAGTTCATTACACTAACCTACTACTACTCAGTGGGAAATTAGTTTTCTTTTGTTGGAAGACTGAGAATACTGGCAGGTTATCTTGACCTGGGGTTTCGTTTTTGTTTATTTTCTTTTATAGCAGCACTTATTTTGGGGCTTCTTAATGCTTGCCTTGCTTATATATTAAGAAAAAGGAACTGACACACTTTTAAGCAAGAAAAATTCCTGTCCTGCAATTAAATATGTATTATACCTATGTATACTACAAATCAAATTTTTGGTTTCCTTTTTAGGACTTGGCAAATGTGTTTTTCTGCTGCAGTTCTATTCTCATTACATTTTATATCCCAACTGAGGTCTGGCTAGCAAAACAGTAGCCAGCTCTGGCTGGAATGCTGCAAACCAGATTCACAGATGGCAGCCCTAGAAAGACGCAAGCATCACAGCACAAGAGGTCCAACTTTTCATGCTGCCTTACATTGCTGCTTCTTGCCATTTTGCTTTCAGTAAGCAAAGCCTATGGTTTACTCTGATGGCGTTTCCCATTTTGCAATTGATGGAAACAAAAGAATAAGTAAATTAGCTATCTGGTGGCAAAGATACAAACAAAAATTCTAGGCTAGCTTAGTCTTCCCTGTTTTGAATACATAATAGCCAAACACTTTGCTATAAAATTATATATTCCCTTGAAGCAAGCAAATATTGCCTGTGAATCCGTTTGGCCTTATCAAAATATTTTTCCCATTCAGTTCAGTTTTGTAAGTTTAGTAATATTTGTTTTTACTTATTAAAAGTGTAAAGAAATTTTTATGTTTAGCATTCACTAGCATTAATGTGAGATGGATTTGATAGACTGGCATGCTATCATCAGTATGATTATTATATTAATTTTTTAGTTAACTTACAATAATTTTATATTTGGATCTATAAAAGTACATAATTATAGTATCTATTTCCAAAAGCACCAACATATGATTTCTCTGCGGAGACATAAAAACATATTTTTAAGATGACTATTAATCATGGTTAAATATAATTATAGTTCAAAAGTACCACATGTAGGTTATGTATATTATCTGAACTTCATATTTAACTAAGAAAAATGTCAACTGGCCTGCTGTATTCAATATTACTATATGACTCTGCATTTTTAAAAAATCCTTAATGTATAAAAGATGAAAGTAATAAATAATTCAAAACCAGACAATTACATAACACTATAATTGCCATCTTCTAGAAAAATATACCTCACTTCTGACTTTCAAAAAAAAATACATATTCCTAAATCTCAAAAATCACAGTAAGATTTCAAACTCTGAATTTAAAGTAGATAGGCTGGCCTATTATAACTTATATTTTTTAATACTTTTTGTGTGTGTGTGTGTGCCAGGGATTGAACTCACAACCTTGTGCCTGCTAGGCAGGTGCTTATGCCACTGAGCTAAACTCCAGCCAACTCAGTTATTTTTTGCAATTTAGTTTGAAATAAAATTAATATAAAATTTACTCCATCAAAGAGTAAATTTCACTGGTGTTAGTATTTTCAATGCTTTGTATCCATGATTACTTAATTTTAGAATACTTTTGTTACCCCAAAAAGTACCTGCTATCAGTCACTTCTGATAGCCTCCTTTTCTTTTCTCGGAAGCTGATAATCTACTTTATGTCTGCATGGATTCATGTATTCTAGACATATCATGTAAATGGAGTAAAAGTAGTTGTAGTCTGTGTTACTCAGTTTTTCCAACGCTGTGATGAAATAGTCAACATCCACAACTTAAAGGAGAGGTTTCATTTGGTTCCTAGTTTCAGTCCACGTTCGAATAGTTCCAAGGCAGAAACAAGGTAGAAGGGTGTAGTGGAGTGAAGTTGCTAACTTCGTAGCTGCTAAGAAGCAGAGATAACTGAGCAAAAGCCAGAGTGAGCGATACATCCTCCTTGGACACACCTGCTGTGATGCATGACCTCCAGCAGCACATATATCTGGGAACTCATCAGTGAATTACTCTGCAGAGTATAGTGCCTTCATGACCCAATCACCTTCCAAAACTTCACCTCTGAACTCATGAAAACCTTGGAGGCATATTTTAGATCTAAACCATAACCTCCGAGAGTTTGATGTTCATCTGATTATGCAAACAACATTTGCTCCATCTTTAAAAGCTGCCAAAGTTTCAACAGTTCCATCCTCATTCACAATCCAGGTTTAATGTATCTTCTAAGTCTCAAGACAAATTCTTAGCTGTGAGCCCCTGTAAAAAGATAAAAAGCAAGTTAAATGTTTCCAACATAAAATGGTGAAGGGTAAATATTCCCATTCCAAAATGGAGGAATGAGAGCAGAAGAAGGAATCAGACTAAAGACAACAATGCCCAGCAGGGAAACTAAATCAATAAGTCCTAAAGATGTATGTCCAGCATCAGCAGGGGTGCCAAGTGGTGAGATGCTGAGTTCAAAAGGAAGTGAGCAGTCTTACCCCCGTGGCCTTGGCAGTTGCAGCCCACGTAGGCTTTCTCTTGTACTAGCTCTGTTCACTGCCTATGACTTTTCTCAAAAAATGTTCTGTGTTCTTGTCATCTCCACTTTCTTGGGGTCTTCACTGCAGCTTAGTTTTACCCTTATAGTTTCATGCACTGTAATCTCAGGAACTAGAGGCAGCAACTGGCACCCTGCTCCCCTATACTGCCTGGCCTTCCAGGACTTCCTCTGAAATCTAGGGGGAAGCCTCTATGATCCCACAACTGTATTTTGTGTGCCTATGTGGATGATGCCAAGATCTGCCACCAGCTTGAGCATTAGCCTGGACCCTTTGAACCACAGCTCCATCTAACTCTGAGTGCCTGGATGACTAAAGGCAGGAAAACTCTCCTATGTGGCCCTGAGTATGCATGGTACACTGAGGCTCTCTTTTCAAAGTCTTCCAAAGGAGCTTGCCCATTTCTATCCTTGAGCCTATGATAACTCAAGTCTGGCCAATTCCTGAGATGTGCTCAAAGCCTCTTTCTTATTGTCCCTGTTAAAAGTAATAAGTATTTGAACAGTGATTCTAATCTGTTTATCAACCACACTTTCTGTGGCCCCAACTTCACTCATGCTTCATTTCTGGCCAAATTGCAAAGTTTCCAAGTGTTCTGGTCTGCTTTTGCTCCAAATTTTCACTATAAATCTGATTAAAAACTTCCAGCAATACCCATACCACCATCTAAATATTATGTCTTGAAATTTCCTCCACCAGGTTAATTATCCCAGCAATTTAAAATTCAGTATCATACAAAGTTTTAGGACACAGGCAAAATGTAGTTCTTTGCCAGAATTCTACTCCAGGTCCCAAGAGTCCTCATGTTCATCTTACTTCATGAACCAGGCAATTACTTGTCCCATTTTTTTCAGTATTCTGGTCTTCTGCCTCCAGCCATACCTGGCCATCAATTTCTGCTTATATAATTATAGAACTTCTTAGTTTATGTCTCCAAACTTTTCCAAACTCCTCCTAGAAACAGTTCCAAAGGCTCCTGAACCACATAGTCAAGTATACTCATAGCAACAGCTGCTCTATGGGATCAGTTTTCTATATTAGTGTTCTTGTTGCTGGGACAAAATATCTAATACCCTCAATTAAAAGGAGAGATCAACTTGGTTCATGGTTTCAGAGGGTCTAGACCATGTTTGAATGACTCTAAGGCAGAAACATCATGGCAGAAAGGTTTGGTGCACCTACTATGCTAACTTCATTGCAACTTGGAAGCAGAGAGGACAAGCAAGAGGCAGAGTGCGAGACATACTCTTAGTGTCTCATCTCCTACCACTGGCCACTAGCACCTAACAGCATATTCAGCTTGGAACTCATCAACAGATTAAGGTAAAGATAAATATAACGTCCCTAGTAGCCAATCACTTTCCAAAAGCTCCACCTACGAATACATGAAGTTTTGGGGGGACATTTTATTAACTTTTTTTTTTTTTGAGACAGGGTCTCACCATGTAATTTAGGTTGTCCTTGAATTCAGTCAGGTTGTCCTTGCACTTGAGGCAATCTTCCTGCCTTGGCCTTCTGAGTGCTAGGGTTATTGATGTGTGCGACTGAGAGGGGAGATCACCTCCTGGGTGAAGCTGGATAACTACAAGCTAACTGTACAGCTAAGCTGCTTTGGAAGTTGATGTAACTGAGTTCCTGGCAGAGACTGATGGCCTTGACCCCCGTCACATATGGGTTCAGCGGTGAGGTAGACATCAGTAGAGCACAGCAGACTTGGAAAGCTTGTCTAAAGTTCCTGCCTCCATGATCACTGCTTTTGCTTCTATAGCTTTGCTGTGTTTTGATTTCCAATGGAAAGTTTTTCCGTTGGAGAGAAACAACATAAAAGCAGAAACAGGGTTTTGTTCTGGGCTCTTGGGTGGACACTAGTCACTGATGGATGCCGGCAATGAACCACCCTTTCTCCTACTCTGTGTCTGACTGGCTTTGTTTGGGATCCCTGCAGTCTCCTGCTTCACCACCGTGCCTGGCTATGGGGGGTACAGTTTAGATCTAAACCATAACACAGCCTTTTGTGTCTGGCTTATTTCAATTAACATAATTGTTTCAAGAGTCAACCCATTTGTCGCACATTTCAGTTCTTCACTCCTTTTTAAGAATAAATTTCATTGTATGAATGAATACGCCACCTTTTGTTTATCCTTTCATCAGTTAATGGATGTTTGTGTTCTTTCCACTTTGAAGTTATTATAAATCCTGCTTTAAACATTGTGTATATAGATACAGGTTTCCAGTTCTCTTGGTGTACTGAATTGCTAGTTTATATGGTATTAACTAGTTTCCCCAGTCAGCTGAGCCACAAAACCCCTCACTTACAATTTACAGGAGAGGTTTAATTTGGCTAATGGTTTCATGGGATTCAATCAGTGACCCATTGGTTCCAATGCAGAAAAGTCAAGGTGGAACAGAGCCAGGGATACTGCTGAGAGAAATGAGCCAGGGACCATGTATGGTACCCAAAAATCATGCCTCCACAACCCACCCAGAGTCACTCAAAATGTGCTTTACTAATCCCCTGGACATTTCCTTTTCTTTTTTCTTTTCTTTCTTTTCTTTCTTTCTTTCCTTCATTTCTTTTTCTTCTCTTTTCCTTTCTTTTCTTCTCTTCCTTCCTTCCTTTTCTTTTTCTCTTTTATTCCTTCCCTTCCCTTTTTTTTCTTCACTTCTCATTTCCTTCCTTCTTCCTTTCTTCTCATTTCCTTCCTTCCTTCTTTCCTTCCTTTCTTCCTTCCTTTTTTTGACATAGGGTCTCATTATACAGTTCAGGTTGGCCTTGAGCTCACTTTGTAGCCCAGGGTGGTCTCAAACTTGCAATGATCCTCCTGCCTCAGCCTCTGAGTGCTGAGATTACAGGTATGCGCCATCATGTCTGGCTCCCCTTGGCATTTCTTAATTCAGTCAAGTTGAAGTATCATAATTAAAAGCCTCATATAGTGACTCTGAATTTTTGAGGAACTGTCAAACTTTCACACCAGTTATACTATTTTACATTTCTTCCAGTAGACTATGAGGGTATTAATTTTTTCACATCCACACCAACTTGTTATTACCCTAAGATTATTATTATACCCAGTGTGGTATGCGTGAAGTAGTATCTCATTGTGGTTTGGATTTAATTTCCTTAATGGCTATTGATATTGAACATATTTTCATATGCTTATTAACCAGTTGTATAACCTCTTTGGAGATATCCCTACTTAAATTCTTTACATATTTAAAAATTTAGCTGTCTTTTAGTTATGAGTTATAATCTGAAGGTATATTTTCTTGATTCATGGCCTTTGTCAAACATATGATTTGCAAGTATTTTCCATTGTGTGGATTGTCTTTTCATTTTCTTGATGGTGTCTTTTATGACAAAAATTTTAAAAGTTTATTAGTAAAATCCAGTTTTTCTCTTTGAATTCTTGTGCTTTTAGTGTCATTTAATAGAAACTTTTGTCACTTATAGAGCCATGAAGATTCACACATATTTCCTTCCAAAATTTGTATAGTTTTAGCACTTAAATTCTGTTTTTCCATACATTTTGAGTCAACAGCATAATCAGGCAGGAAATGTATAGTTATTACAGCACCATATGCCAAGCAGACTATTCCTTGCCTTCATTGAATGGTTTTGACAGCTTTGTTAAAAACAAAAAAAAGTTACAAAAAATTAATTGAGCATAGATGTATCCATTTATATCTGAACTTTAAATTCTACTCCAGTGAACTACAGATGGCCCCTGGCTTATGATAGGTTAACATCAAATTTTCAACTTTATGATGATGAAAAATTGATATGAATTTATTAGAAACCATACTTCAAAGTTTTCATCTTGGTCCTCTGGATCATTGATATGTTGTATCACTATTTTGTCAGTGTTGGACAGCAGCAGGGAGCTCCAGTTCACAGCCAGTCATATGATTAAGGCAGTAAACAAACAGTATTCTAATAGTGGTCTGTATCGTTAGTTCTGTTGATCAGTGTATTAGGAGTATCAAATGCATTTTTGGATTACTGCTATTTTCTATTTACATTAAGTTTATTGGGATGTAAACCCATAGTAAGCTGAAGAGCATATGTATGTATCTACCATCATGCAAGTACCACACTGTTTTGATTACTATGGCACTGTAATGTGTTTCAAAATTAAGCAGACTTATGTCAGATGGGTGGCACCCTTCTTACATGTGAGCCAGCACATCTGCACCAGACAGGTGTTGCCTGTCTCCACGTGAGCAAGCAGACAGATGCTGGATGAGCAGTGTCCTTCACCCACTCGAGGAAGCAGGCCCATGCTGGCATGCAGTATCTCCTGTCTCTCATGAGAGCAAGCAGACCCACACTGGACTAGTGGTACTCATCCTCCTTGCCAATAAACATGCCTGCACTATAGAAAGGTACAGTAAGACTGCAGCCACTCACCATCTCCAAACCACCTCTACATCTTGCTTCCCCATGGCATGGGGCAGCAGAGACATGGAATAACCAACCAATCTGATCCTGGGTAAGGATAACGCTCATGGAGAAGAAAGCAACCAGATGGCAATCCCCACTCTGTGCCCTACATCCAGCACAGAGCAGAGGGCTGATAGTTTTCCCCATATACCAACAGGAGCAAGGATATGTCTTGAACTGGATGCTAACCACAGTCTGAGAGGAGCAGACATAGCTATTGTAAACCCCAATATCGAGTTTAGTCATCCAAGTATTGTGGTCCTTTCTAGTTTTCTTCACAATCCAAAAAGTTATATTTGTAATCCCATTAAGACATCACTGGAATCTCAGCAAGTTAATTCCAATCTACCATCACCAATGCAAACCACGGCGAGAAAAGAAATACCAAGACATATTCCAAGGTAAGGGCAGCCAAGGGGTCCTAAGTCCAATCCTCATGAGGATATGCGGACAAAGGCCTTGATCCTAGGCCTCTCCCAGCATTTATTATCTTGTGAAGAAGGGGGTGGCTCAGGGATGAGTGACAGTGAGGATGGCTGGAACTACGTGAGTAACTTGAGCTGGCTGGCCAGGTGCAAGATTGGCATCTCTGTAAATTGTAGAGATAAAGATATGCAGAAGGATCAATTTACATAATCCAATTTAGGTAGCAATGGAATTGTTTTGGGGGGCTATGGCTTTGGTTCTGATATGCAAACTCTTGTGCCCTGGGGAGTCATAGCCTCTATCTTGAGGCTGTACCCAGTTGACATTCCTGGAGCAATTTGCTCTAACATCTCATGTGCTCAATCCTGTAATTAATCTGTATTGTACGGAGAACAGTATGTGAGGAAACAGAACTGTCTGTTGGCTATAGAAATTGCATGTTAGCACCTCAGCTAGCCTTATTTGCAATGCTTAGAGCCAATTGAAGAGAAGGAAATACCCTAGCCAGCTTTTTATGTATCAGTATAAGGAAATGAGTCTCCAAATAATCCAAGTCACAGTAATTGTTTTGGATTCAAAGGGAGTCACTGGAGTTGTCTCTCACAATAGCAGCCTCTGGTAGAGGGAAGGCACTTCAAAAACCAGAGAAAATTGTGACAGGGTAGATGCCAAGACTGCTGATCTTTGAAAGAAATCATACAAACAATAACACAGCAATTTTTTCTTTAATTCATTTTTTACATTTTTCTATTACTTTTATCTTTCCTTCATTGAATATGGAGGGGTAGTTTTTTCTTTAGTTTTTCTTTCTTTTTTCCTCTATTTCTCCTCCTTTGTATCTTCCATTTAATTTTGTTCTGTTTACCTTTTTCCTTTTTATTTCCTGCATGCAACTGTGCTTCATCAATATTACTTTTCTTTCACTCCTCAATAGGACTCCGTCTCACTTTCCTCTCTCTCTCCTCACAGCATTTTTATAATTTTGCCTTTCATTCCCTGCACCCTCACTTCCTCTATCTTCACTAGTATAACTACTAAGCTTTTGAATCTCCAGATAGCTAGTTACCTATTTGCTACTGAACACAGTTTTATTGTTGGTGGAGGTAAAGTTGTTCCAATTAATAGACATTTTAGGTCAGTATTTGGTTTGTCTTAGACTTTATAATTATAAATCTCTTTTCTATAGTTAAGGTTAGCACATTATTGGTCTTTAGGGTCTGTCAATATTTGGTTTATATTTGATATTTTAATTGATGCTGATTTCATTATTATAGCCAAGATGACATAGCTGATGCTAATAATTGGTTTTTGTAGAAGTGTAATATCTGGATTGCCTTAGCATCAGTGAACTTAATAGGTACCTACAGAGTGTTCCAAGTAACAATAGAATATACATTCTTTTCAGCAGTACATTCAACTTTCTCCAAAACAGATCACACACTATCTAATAAAAAAAGCTGAAGTAAATGTAAAATAATTGAAATTATACCACATATATTATCACATTATAGTGAAAGGAAGTTAGAAATCACAGAAGTTATTCAAAAGCATGGAAACTAAACAATATACTCTTAAATAATGATTTACAGAAGAAATCAAGGAAAAAATAAGTTTCTAGAACTAAAAGATAATACCGGTACAACATACCAGAACTTATAGGACATAATGAAAGCAGTTCTAAGGAGGAAGTTTATAGTTGTGAATGCCCATATCCCATAATAGAATAAGCACAAATAATACCCTGATGCATGGCCCTAGGAAAATAAGAACAATCCAAGTCCAAAGAAGAAATTTTTAAAAAGGTAGAACAAGGAAGGAAATTACAAACATCAGAGCAAAAATTAATGAAATTGGAATCAAAGAAAATACAAAGAATCAATCAAAGAGTTAGTTCTTTGAAACAATAAGTTAAACAGACAAACCACTAGCCAATCTAACCAAAAGGAGGAAAGAAAAGACCCAGTTCAATGAAATTTGAAGTGAAAAAGAGGAAATCATCAACAATGCCAAAATCCAGAAAATTATTAGCAACTGTTTCACAAATATATGTTAAAAAACTGGAGAACTCAGAAGAAATGGAGAGATTCTTAGATGCACATGAATTATACTGATGTCAAATACAAAAATTAAAACTCTGGAGTGTACAGAAAACTAAGGGTTATACTAATGACTATCATTTATAATCTTTTATTTTGATTTACTTCTCAAGATCTTACAGTGTGTTACATTCTGCATGCTGGTTTTTCACAGGTTATCCAATTTTACCATTATACTTTCTTTTTCATATGTGCATTTTCCAAAATTGCATTGATACATTAAAAAATTACAAAGATTGTTTAATTTTTATTTGAGAAAACCAGGTAAAAATCAAAGTACAATTTTTCTTAGAAAACAAAGAAATTCATTAATGTCAAGGTCAGTTGTTTTTCATAGCAAAAATAAACTATGTACAATTTCAGCTCCTGGTTTGTATTATAATTCTTTATATATACACACACATACACATTTATTTCATAAATGTTCACTGAAGGAAAATAATATATCACAAATTTCTACTAGAATGGATGACCTGTAGCCACTTTTACTCCAAAATAATTTATAATAGTTTGAACACTAGATCAAATTTGTCAGTTAGATTTAGGTTCCACATTATAAGCATTACACATAGCTCACGGTGCTTACACACCTAAAACTGAAGTGCCAAGTTCCACCTTGTGTCTGTCCAAGGCTTCCTCAGGCTCCCAAGGCTTTTTTTCCCCCTTCTTCTGGACGAGTGTATTTTTAAAATCACATTAGAAATGTGTACCCAATTATGTGCTACATGTGAAAATAAAACAGAAAGGAGAATACTGCTATGCCTACCAGCAGCACAATTCACCGTTTTTTGTTTTTTTTCTTTGTCTTCTAACAACCTTTGAAGGGTTATTTTAGGAAAAGAGCCATAAGCTGGGTTCAAAAAAGCTATCTGTACATACACATTAAAAACAAAGCAAATAAATCTTCAGCTAAAGAGATATTGCTATAGTTAGTAATGTACTTGACTGTTGACAAGTTTTTTATATAGCATTAATTTAGAACTACTATTATAAAAACTCTCTCAAACCTTTCATACTACTTTTTGCCATATACTTGTGCTCCAGAATAAAGAATACTACTACTACTACTAATTCAGTTCAACATTTATTTACTTAAACATTATTGACAAACAAAAGAACAATCTTATGATTTACAGAAAACTATTTCTCAAATCTCAAAGTAAAGATCATGACATAAAAACAAAACCACCACCAGTGTTTCGGGAAGCACAGGCAGCAGATGATCAGCACAGCAGGGTCCACACCTGCTGTGGCGACCTGTGTAGAATGCTCTCCGGGTCTTTATACTCATTGGCTGGGTTCATGACAGCCGCATACACTTCACCATAAGCTCTGCAGACCAGTTCTGTAGATTGTTTCACGATCTGTTCTCTGTGGATAAGCAAACAAAATATGAATACCTCATCTGAAAAGAAAATATCTGCTAACAATTGTAAGAAAATTTCATATTTGAATCACTGCATTTTATTTCTACATTTATCACATCACTGCTATTTGAAAATCATTGCACAACTATATAAATTACTTTCTTGATTTGGGGATAAAAGGTATTTCAACTGTTTATTACTTATGAAAGTCTTCCTCATTACTATGTAGATACCATAGGGCTGGGACTCTGTTTTATTCACTCACTGTGTCATTTTAAGGCTAGAACACTGCCTGGCATATAATGATCTTCACTTATGACACAGTTACATCTAATAAAACCAATGGAAACTGAAAATATGAGAAGTTGAAAATGAATTTAATAATCTGAGCTACTGAACAGCATAGCTTAGTCTAACCTATCTTAAAGATGCTCAGAACACCATATTAGCCTCAAGTTGGGCAAAATCATCTTATTCTGTCCAAAATAGGCCTATTCTATATAAAATGTATTCTATCTTATGAAGCATTGAGCATTTCACGCCGTCTGCTGTTTACCTTTGTCACTGTTGAGTCTGACCAGGTGCTGCAATTTATTACTGCTCAGTATCCTGACAAAATATCACTCTGCTAGTGTAGGAAAAGATCACAACTCACACTTTCTACTGCATGTATATCACTTTCACCTCATCATGAAGATGAAAAATCATGTCAAACCTTTTAGGTCCAAGCTGTAGACTGTTAAGCTGTGATCCAAAACCAGTGTATTAATTCTGCAAAAATAATTAATACCACCTAAACCTTAAATAAAGAATATTTAAATATATCAACACTTTTATCTCAGAAGCTTAAAACTGCTCATTCACCTATAGGTCCTATACTAATACCATATGTCCTAGATTTCTAAAAATTGCTCAAGTTTCCAAAATGAGAATAGGTAGAAAGGTGATGCACTGAGTACATTCTCTGAGCAGAGAGGGGTGACTGATGTTATTGGCTGTGTTAACATTCTGATGGAAGGGAATTAGCAGAAACTGGTTTGGAAATCTACTTAACAAAAAAAAAAAAAAAAAAGGGAAATCTACTTAACTAGATGAGAACTCAGATATTTCTTAATCTACTTTGATTCCCTATAGTTAATTAAACTTAATAATGAATTCACTAAAATGATGCATAAAATACTTTTCATAATGAAATAGCTGAAAATACTATAAATAGGTGTCTTTAAAATTTGTGAAATATATATTTGATAATGATTTTGGAAAAAGTTAGACACTAAATTTTAAAAATAGTTTTCAGTTTCTAAAAGAATACAGATTTTGGGGGGTACACGAAGCATTTATTACATTATATATTTTATATAAGAACATAGAAATAAGATTATTCATTTTTTTTTCAAACACAAGTTTTATTCTTCCCCAAAAGACAAATTAAACACTAAAATAGTTAAAAAGGCATCAGGAAAATTTCCTGGTTTTTTGTTGTTGTTGTTTTCAAGTTTCATATACTGTATTTTTAAAAAGAAGAGAAATATTTAAAAAACAATAAAACACGAGTAGCAAGGTTGATCTCAGAAATGTTTTAGCACTTAAAAAAATCACATAATGCAACTTATCAGGGTAATAATCATATCAATAGATTTTAAGAAAGCATTGGACAAAAATCTAACATCCATTCCTGTTAAAAACTAAGCAAATAACGAGTTGAAGCAGTTTCTTTTTCTTTTTTTTAACTTTTAAAAAACAAACAACAAGTATAAAAATGATACAGAGGGGCTGGGGATTTAGCTCAGTGGCTTAAGCACCTGCCTAGCAAGTGAGAAGTCATGAGTTCAATCCCCAGTACCGGAAAAACAACAGCAGCAACAAAAAATAAACAATACAGAGTTAAAAAAAAAATAGGAAATTCACACTACTTAATATACTGCATATTATTACCTTGAAAGTAGTTGTTCAGGCTACAAAATTTAGGCACAAAAATGATCAAACAGACAATGAAATCACAACTGTTCTTTTTGATGAAGAGATCATCAAAAGGTAGTATAGCTATCTTGCATATATTTACCTACACACATATACATATGTATATAATCTTTCCCCTTTTCTTCTTTCCCCTATCCCAGTTTTTCCTTCTATATGAGCATTTTCTTTCCCTTTCATTTTGACAATATCTATTGTATATTTTGAATCTTACTTTTTTTTTTTACACTAGGGAAACAATATGACACTTAGAGGTGAGTTTGATTTATTTCACTTTTGAGTATGGTCTCTAGTTGCATCCATTTACCTATAAAAGCCTCAAGTTTATCCTTCTTTGTAGCTGAGTAATACTCCATTATATATGAATACATCTTTTTTAACCATTCCATGGTTGACAGGCATTTGGGTTGTTTCCAGGATCTATTAGAATTTATTCAGCTATAAACATGGGTGTACATGTATCGCTGTGGTATGTATGTTTTGAATTCTTCTAGGAAAATACCCAGAAGGGGAACAGATGGGTCACATGGAACCTCCGATCCTAGTTTTTTGAGGAATCTCTACACTGATTTCCACAGTTGTTGCACCAGTCTACACTCCCACCAACTACAGAGAAGGGTTCCTTTTTCCCCACAGCCTGTCAGCATTTGTTACTGGTTAATTTCTTAATCATTCTTTCTGGAGTGAAATAATATTGGTGTTGTTTGAATTTGCATTTATTGAATGACAATGATGTTGAATATGTTTTCATGTATTTACTTGCCATCTGTATTTCTTCATCTAAGAATTATGTGTTTATCTCAGATGTCCAATTTTTGGATTGGGTCTTTAAATTTGGGGGCCTGATTTTTTTCAGTTCTTTTTGTTTGTCTAAAAGATAGTTGGCTAAAATTTTTTCCCACTCTGTGAGTTTTCTTTTCACTCCACTGGTGATTTCTTTTGACATGCAAAACCTTTTAATGAGATCCCAGTTGTTGATTCTTTGAAGTACTTCCTGTGTGGTTTGTTTTGTTCACGAACTCTTTGCCTACCCCTATGTCTCCAAGATTTCTACCTACCTTGTCTTCTGGTAGATTTAGTGTTTCTGTTTTAATATTTAGATACTTGATTCATTTTTAGTTTAGTGCATGGTAATAGACATTGGATCTAGTTTTAGTCTTTGGCATGTGGAAAGCCAGTTTTTCCAACACCATTTTTTAAAAAAAATTTATTTAAAAAAAAGAAAAATCAGAAAAGAACTAAAAGCAAAAGACATAAAAAACAATGATAAACTCAAAACAATATGTTTTCAAAACAGAATGAAAGAAATTTAACAATGGTTGCTATATTACATATTGCTCTTTTTTTTCAAAGAAAGAGAACAAAATAGAAAAACAGAAAAGGGTAGAACAATGCCAAATTAAAAAAAATTATCATAGAATCGCTAATTGATACATTATTCATTGTCATCTAAAGAATAGTTGCCAAAGTCACAAAATCAGAGCACAAATAGTGCTAGACACTCAAACGTTGACAGTGCAAATCCTTCTGTTCAATGTTCCAGAAGTTCAGTAATATGGTCATCTATCTTACACACTATACATACCATTATAATCTTTAGAACACTTTCCTTCTCTTTTGCTTTCACAATATCTATTATACCTTTTGGGTCCCATTGTTTTGTCAGTTTTTATTATTTTTTACACTAGAGAGACAATATGATATTTACTCATGTGAGTATTGTTCATTTCACTAATGAGGATATTTTCAAGTTGCCTCCATTTACCTATAATGGCCTCAAAACCATCCTTTTTTATAACTGAGTAATATCGCATTGCACAAAAATACATTTTTTTCATCCATTCTGCAGTTGATGGGCATTTTGGTTGTTTCCAAGATTTAGCTAACACAAATTGTGTTGCTATGAACATAGATGCACATATATCACTGTGATATGACCTTTTCAGCTTTTCTGGGAAAATACCCAGGAGGGGAATATCTGGATTAAATGGAACTTCCAATTCTAGTTTTTTGAGGAATCTCCATAGTGATTTCCACAGTGGCTGCACCAGTCTGCACTCCCACCAACAGTGGAGAAGTGTTCCTTTTTCCCTACATCCTAGCCAACACTTGTTATCAGATGTTTTCTTGATGGCAGCTATTCTTTCTGGGGTGAGATGAAATCTCAATGCTGTTTTAATTTGCATTTCTCAAATAATCAGTGATGGTGAACATTTCATGTATTTATTTGCCATTTGTATCTCTTCATCTGAGAACTGTGTTTTCATCTCAGATGCCCATTTTTGGAGAGGGTCTTTGAATTTGGGGGGCTTGATGTTTTTCAATTCTTTATATGTTCTGGATATAAGTCCTTTGTTTGAGGGGTTGTTGGCTAAAATTCTTTCCCACTCTTTGGGTTTTCTTTACACTCTGTATGACACCATTTATTGAAGAGGCTATCTTTCTTCCAGTGAACATGCTTAGCCCCTTTATCAAAAATAAGATGGCTGAGTGTCTTTTTAGTTGTGCCTGCATCTTCTCATCAGTTCCACTGATTCTTAGGTCTTTTTCCCAGTACCATGCTGATTGTATCACAGTAGCTTTGTAGTATAATTTCAAGTTATAAACTGTGATGCCTTCTGCCTTGCCTTTGTTGCCCAGGATTGCCTTTGTTATTCTAGGTTTCTTCTGTTTCCAGATGAATTTTAGGAATATTTTCTCTATATCTGTGAGGTATGCTAATTGTATTGTGATCAGGATTGCATTAAATCTGTACATCAGTTTTAGGGATATGGCCATTTTCACAATGTAGGTTCTTCCTATTAAAGATCAAGGCACAGTCTTCCATTTTCTGATATCCTTTTCAATCTTTTTTTTTTTAACACGGTACTATAGTTTTCAGTGTTTAGATCTTTTATATCCTTTGTCAGATTGATCTTTAAGCATTTCATTTGTTTGGATGTTATTGTGAAAGGTGCTATTGCCATAATTGCTCTCTCAGTGAGCTTGCTGTTTGTGTACAGGAATGATACTGAATTTTCTCATTACCTGTAGTAGTCTTTTGATGGGAGTTTTTGTGGTCTTCTATCATGTCATCTGAAAACAAAGATTATTCAACTTCTTCCTTTCCTATCTTTATTCCTTTTATTTCTCTCATCTAATTGCAGTTGCTAACATTTCCAGAATTCTACTGAATAGGACTGGTGACAGTGGAATCCTTTGTCTTTTTCCTAATTTTAGAGTGAAAGTTTTCAGTTTTTGTCCATTTAGTATGATTTGGCTGTTGGTTTGTCATAGATGTCTTATTAGATTGAGATAGAGACTATTTACCCCGATTTTCTGTAGGTTTTTTTTCATGAATGTTTGACTTTTGTTAAAAGCTTTTTCTGCATTTATGAGATGATTACTTGTTTTCTGTCTTTGGCTTTTTGATGTGATGTATTACATTTACTGATTTGCATATATTGAACCATCTCTGCATTCCTGGGATAAGTCCCACTTGGTTGGGGTGTATAATCTTCTGGATGATTTGCTACATTCTGTTTGCTAATATTTTATTGAGAAATTTTGTATCTGTTTATTAGGGAGATTGGCCTATAGTTCTCCTTTTTGGTTGGGTCTTGCTCTGGCTTAGGTACAAGACTAATACTTACATCCAAGAATGAGTTAGAAAGAACTGCTTCCCTTTCAATTTCATTAAAAAGTTTGGGAAGTATTGGTGTTAAATCTTTACATTTCTTGTAGAATTCAGCTGTAACTCCATCGCAACCTGGGATTTTCTTTGTTGGAAAGTTTTTAATTATGTTTTCAATTTCAGTAACTGATATTATTCAAAATTTTTATAACTGAAGTTTAAAATCAAAATAAGGTACACTAATGAATATTAAATGTAATTTTTAAAAATCTGGGGGAATTAGTGAATATAGAATGACATTAAAAATACTGTAGTGGAGTTTTCATTTAAACACAGATAAGTGAATAAGATCACTTATTATAAGTGAATAAGTTCATGCCAATAAAACCAAGCAAGAGTTTGTAATTTATTTCAAATTCTGAGTTTGATAGTATAGGTGTCTTCATTCCATTCCTCAGTGTAAGAAGATAAAAAAAAGATTAAAAAAATTAATGTTATTTTTCCGAGGGAGAGAAAGAGATACCAAAGCTGGTAGAAAAAAAAGAAGTCTTTCAGATAGAAAAAAAAAGGCAAGAAAAAGGATCTTTTGCTCTGCCTTGTCAACTCACTGCCCAAACCAAAAGGATAGAAACAAAAGGGAAATATACATACAGGCCCATATACTCGCTTTTAGAGAATCTTTTCCATTGGACTCCATATGACACAGTAGAGATAAAACACTATAGTGAGTAAATTTTAATGGAAGCTCTACCATTCACTATTGTTGCCCTGAATTTTCAGGACTAAATTCTCCACTGTAAAGCAAAGTACCTAATTAGATAATCTCTGTCAGATACTTTCAGCTTTTGAGTTGTACTTTTTCACTTGGGAGTTACTATTTTAATGAATTCCTACTGTAAAAAAAAATCAGTGTCTATGTACATACACACACACACACACACAAACACACACATACACAGTTACTTTGAGGAACTGGATTCCCTAAATAATGATATAACACAACCAACCATATCAGTTATTTGGATATAAATAGATGCTTCTGTAGTGCTAAATCAGTTTTATTTCCTGTTATTTTTTATTTTCCATTTTATTATTCCTTCCATTTTCCTTCTACTAATAATTACCATGTAAGTTTAACCTTTATTTTAAAAAGTATATGCAAATATCCATCTATCTATCTTCCAGGTTGTCTGTTTTCTTGCCTAGTGTATTAGCCCAGACTATTTTGCTAATTACTAATATTTTGAAACACATATGTTTCAAATAATGGTGCATTACTATGTGACAAATATTCAATGCTAAAACTGGAAAATGAATGAATGAAAAACAAATCATCTCAGTTCAGTAGTTGTGCTTCTGAAAACTTGTAAAATCTTATCTACTGATCATTGCATTGTAGCATGGGCATCCACTTGCATTATGACCAATCACAGCCATAGCTGATGTATGCAGAGTAACTTTAGAACTGTTTCTGTAACCTTGCTTTTAATGGGACCAAGGATATGCAAAATCAGACAAATGGGGGAAAATCTTTTGGTTCAATATAAGGCAATGATGGTGAACTTATGGCACATGTATTTATCACGGAAAGTTGGAAAAGGTTCACCAGCATTGATAGCATGTTTCATCTTTGCTACCATGAAATATTCTTGGTACTAACTTCTTAAAAGTGCTCTATTGGCCTTTGGGCAGATTAATAATCCACCCAGTGCAACTGAAATTTTCAAAAATTAAGAACAACTCATAAAATGAATGAACACATGAACAAAGTTCAAACAAAAATCTAATAATTCATTAATGAGGAAACTATTAGCTGGTTCACTGTTTTGAGAAACTGGCCATTTATGAGCACTGTTGGTAGGAATGTAAACTAATATAACCACTGTGGAAATCAGTGTGGATGGTCCTAAAAAAATTGAAACTAGAAATTCTATGTGATCCAGGTATTTCACTTCTAGGAATCCTCCCAAAGGAGTCAAAGATGTCATACCACAGTGATATACACATACTCATGTTTGCAGCAGCACAATTCATAACAGCAAAAGTTGGAAATGGCATATATACTTATCAAGAGACAAATGAATAAAGAAAATGTGGTATTTACACATAAAGGAGTGCTACACTGCCATTAAGAAAGCTAAGTTGAAGTTATTTGTAGGAAAATGGCTGCACCTGGAGACCACAATGTTAAATGAAATAAATCAGACACACAAGCTTAAGTATTACTTAACTTCTCTAATATGATAAGTCTAAAGCATAAATAATTCTTTTTTAAAAAGAGAGGTTATAGGAAACAGGGATACAAACATTTTGCAAATGGGAATAGAATCCAGAAACAATGGGGACAGAACGGGAGTGCAGAGAACTGACATACCGTAAGTACATGACCTACTCCTTCAGATGAACGCAGGCCTTATATACTACAAACCTGTACTAATACAAACTTAAAACAAAAAACAGGTTACATACAAAAAAGCTGATGTGCTACAAGAAAAATCATAACCTTTGGCACTATCTTTTCTACAAGATAACATCCACACAGTTTGGGAATTGTAATCAATAGTAGGCAGAATGAGACAAACATAAATAAATAATAGTAAATAAATAATTCCGGTTGGGCTTAACAATGACTCAAAACAACATAAAGGGATATGCTGTCATTCTAGAGTTCATTTAATTCCATGTTTTGTAAAAATCCAATATTCCTACATTTAGAAAGAAGGTGGTTATACTGTATCATATACCAAAGAGAAAATATAATAGTCATGTAGTTAATTTAATTTAATTTAATTTAATGTTAGAGGAAACAAAAAGAATTGAGAGAGATCAGTTTGCCACACAATTTCACAGAAAGCCTCATTTTTCAGTCATTTGTATTATAAGAATATTCTACAATAAGAAATTCATTTTGCCCAGTTAAAAACTAACAATGTGATACTTCCCTAATAGTATAAATTCTAAAACTCTTAATAAAGATTAATATAAAACTACTTATAAAAATCATTCTCATTTTCAAGTATGTTCATAGAAATTATGTTTTAAATAATTATTTAAAGCATTGAGCTAAGAAATGAATTGCAAGTTTACTTCTACAATCACTGAGCTTGTCATTAATAGTACTTTAACATTTTTGGTTTCCATAGCAACATGATACAATTTTCATTAGCATAAACCTAGCATTTCTAAAAATAGCTTATTTTAAGTTTCAGGCTCTCTGATCACTAAAATTGAGCTTTACCGTAGCACCCGAGTTAAGAGTGCAATCAAGTATACCATAGGAAAAAAGGTGTTGATGATTTCAGGCTGAAAAACTATGAAGAAAAGAAGACACTAAAATAGTGCTTAAAATTTTATTTCTCTTTATCATCATACAAGCATCAAATATGTGACAATGGGTCAAGTCAGCTTTTTTAGTCCAAGTCAGATTTTTGTCTCTTAAAGTGAATCTTAAACATATTTTATATGAGATCAAGGAACACATCTCACATCAGCATTATCTATGACACACTGCATATGTGAAACATCTCAAGCTTTATCTAAAAACAGTAAAGTAACATACTCATAACATATTTAGAAAAATACAATATAGTATAATGTTGAAGACAATAGGCTCAAGAATCAGTGACAACAGATTCAAATCCTGCCACTGCTTCTTACAAACTGTTGAACCTTGGCTCATCTGTATAACTTTTCTAAGTAATGTGTTTCCTGAAAATGGAAATCTTACTTTTCAGGCTTATTGAGAGAACTGAATAAATCAGCCATTACATACTCTGGTTGAGGATTTTAGATTAGATTATGGAGGCTAGAGTAGACAGTGGTGGATGAGCAAAAACAGAAACCGGCTTGGACACTAACATGACAAGCCAGGTGTTGATGGTGCTACCACGGACCAGATTATAACTGCAGAGATGTAAAAATGGTTAGAAGCCCTTTCATATAGTTTTGCTAAGTAATAAAATGGGAATTTTGATTGTAGTTCTGTTGAATTCATAGACTGATATTATCTACTAGTGAATTTCCCATTTATATATTAAAAAAGCTTATTTATTCACATCTTTCAAATTTTCAACAAAATTTTAGTTTTTCATATAATCTTCCACATATATTATTGTGTTTATTTGTAGAAAACATTACTATGACAATGATGAGGGTTTTTATTTTTATATGTAAGTAGTAATAATAAAGCTGAGATAGCTTTATTATTTTTTATATGTTATAACTAAATATTGCTAGTATATAGCAAATGTAAGTTTGCTATGTTACTTTTGAATCTGGTCAAGTAACAACTCTAGTTTAGCTTTATTAATTTCAAAATTGTTTGATTCATTTTGTTTTTCAATACAAACATTTAAAATTAATGATTTAATTCTTTTCAGTAGTTATGACTAACCTCATTCTATTTGCTAGAAACCCAAGGAAAATTGTAGGTGTGATTGACAGCAAATGTACAAGCCTTACTTTAGAACTTTAATAAAAATATTTCTAAGGTTACATCATAAACTGTAATATGTGTTGTTCATTTTCAATGTTCCCACATGGTTACATGGTATCTGCAATTGATTTATACAGTGAATTAAAATAAAGCTTCTCTTTAACACCTCTGTCCATACTATAGTATTCCTCATGAAATGGCATATTTGATTTATCTTTATTAAGGACATTTTTACATCTTAACTTACACATAGGATCTTAACTATAACTTTCAGCAGTACCAAATATTACCTTTTGATCTTTTAATAATTCTCACTGAGTTCAATTTTGTCTGTTAATAGGGCCGTTCCTGCTTTCTTCCTGTGTCACTGATTTGCAAAGAGCTTGTAAAGAGCTGTTCAGTTCTTTCACACCCTACTAATTTTCTACCATTTTTTTTTTATCAATTACTGACAGAAGGGTTGAAATATATAACTATGATCATTGATGTAAGCATTCATTCTTAATTCTGTGAGATCATAGTTCATGTTGAGGCTCTGCTTTTAGATACTATGTGCTTTTCACAATTGATCCTACAATTATTGTGAAGTGTTTCTTGTTATCCGTTATTATTACCTCACCTGCAGATAAATTTTTCCTAATTAATAAGGCTATCCCAGCTATATTATGATTACTACTTACATAGCATAGCATTTATCATCCTTTTAAACTATCTCTGCCTTTGTGTTTGAAGTGAATTTCTTATAGGCAGCAGATTGTTGGGCTATGCTTTTTCTTTCAAACTAATGACCTCTGGCTTTTAATTGGAGCATAGAATTCTTTTAAGTCTTGGGCTTTCTGGGGTCTCCAGAATTGTCTGAGTTCTAACTGTTTTTTGGCTCACAGGTCTCCTGTAACTGTTTTTGCCTTGGTAATTATAAAAGAAAACATCATTCTGATTTCTCTCATTAAAAAAATAGTTCTTTTATAGGTAAGTGCTTAATTTCTAAAATACACAACAGAAAGAGTCTTGTAAAAGAATTCACAAATTACAACTATTTTCCTGTATATTCATTTTAGGAAGCATCTATATTCTTTTTTATTTACCAAGTTACTTACAGAAATCATTCTGATTCAATAAGCAAAAACATACCAAAAAGTTATTATATGCATAACTGTGATTTCTGTTGTGCTAATTCAATTTTATACACTATAAGGTGAACACTGCAGTTTGGAATTAAAAAATAATAATACCCTTTAATTTACCTGAATGAAGGAAGAGAAATCCTTTTAAACCATTTTCTGTTTCAATTTTTAATCCCCACATCATTTCTCATACAATCTTGCTTCCTGTATATGCAAGTTTATTCAATAGTTTATTCCAAGGCTGAGGTGCTTAACCAAAATATCCTTTAAAAGCCAGTCAAATTATACAGAAAAAAAAGGAAATAAGAGCAATAGGTTTTCCAAGGTATTGCTACCATGGAGACAAGTAACATTTAGAAGAGAGTACTAACACACTAGGAAAGATTTAAAATCATTTACTAATTATGGAGACTCTACAGGAATAAGCATGCAAAGGAGAAGTCTGAACAGGGTCAGGTCAGATCCACTGGAATGCTGAGGCAAGAGGAAAGATTAAAAACTACAGATTGTCAAAGGTAAATCACCTAGTCTTGACAGCAACTTTTTTTCCAAGTGAGCTATGTGATATTTAAAATATGTCAATCTTTACCAAATACTTAGGACCAAAACCACTTACTTCACAGTGGCACTTAGAAGAAAGTTCAGCTGTGGCATTAACAGGTTATCTGGGGTTGACAGGTAACGATCAAACTGAACCTACGGGAAGAAGATGAATGCAAAACATCTGCTAACAAACATCTTAAATGTAATCATCTCTTTCAATCATTAAATCTTGGGGAAAATCCTATATTCCACTAGTTCTTTTTACTCAGATGAGCTCAGGTTCATTCCGGGTGGTGTGGTCATAAACAATTCTTTTTATTCAAATGAGTATTTCTTAAACACTCTAATGAAAACACTTTAAACTGCCAACTTTTTAATACAGTCAGTCTTAGCAGTATCTCTCATAATTCTGAATCCAAGCTTTCCATTTTAATCTCCCTGACATTTAGTACATTTTTTAATCTATTGATTTGTTCATGAATCTATTCAGTTAACTAATATTTCTGGAGTAATTGCCATTAGAAAGGTTCTGTTTTAGGTATCAGGATTACAATGGTGAGAACCAGGATAATTCTTAGCTTCAAATTCCAAAGAAATATTAAACAGTTAATAATGTAAATAACTATGTAAGTATAACCTGTGCTCAATGCCAGAGTAGAAAAAACCAAGATGCTGCCAAGTGTCCATCGGGGCCTTGCCTCTCTGAGGAAAGGATGTCTGCAGTGAGATCTTACATAACAGACAGTGGGAGAAGGCTGTTAGGTACAGAGCTTGAGGCAGGAAGAAAAACGGCTGGATGTGCGGAGACCAGCTCACCTATATGGCTTTTCAAAGGACTTTAATTCTTATAATAAATGAATTAGCAAAACCAATGAAGTTACAGAAGGGCATAATTTGATTCCAGTTTTATAAAGCTAAATGCAGCCACAGCAACAAGAAGGGAATAAAAGGCTACAGGGTTGATGCAAGGCCATCAAGTACGGAGCTGTGGCACCATGTTAGATAAGGGCAGTCCAAGCGGAGAGAAGGGAAATGTGAAAGCCAGTATAAAATCATCAGGATTTGGTTTCTGACAGGATAAAGGGGTTGAAGCTCAGATTTCAGATCTGCATAAACTAATCCTCACCATGATCATAAAACATAATTGCCTTTTTCATTCATTATTTAGTTATGCAATAGCTGCAGTCTTTACTAGATTGTGCCTATTTTTACCCCATTTCTTAGCATGATGTCTACAAAACAGCAGACATTTGGTTAACAATCATTGAAATGATAAATGGATAGATGTTCTTATTACTATCAGAGTTAAGAACACTTGGAAGAGAAACTGGTAGGGATATTCTGAATTAAAGTGCTTTTGACAATTCCAATTTAGAAGTAAAAATCATTTGCTGATAATACCATAGATCACATACAAAATTCCACCAAGACTTTTCTTTGGAGATATATTCAATATAATTGGTTTTAAAATTAAGACTAGGCACATGAAAATTTTTAATGGGATTTAAAAATATTTTGTAGGGTATGGTTACAGACTGATTATATGTTAGGAAAGAATGAGAGACAGAGGGAGAAACATATATTTACTGGGTACAACTAATGTTATCAATCCATGTAAAAATATGTCATTTTGTGGAGATAACTACCATGGCATAAATCATTGGATAATGTGGTGAGTTTACACTCACTTTTAAAAAATTGTATCTGTTTAAGGGAATCTAAAATTTATTTTTATTTAAACTTTGTATTTTCTTTGGATTTCTGTAATTTTTTCTGGTACAATTTTCGTTTAATATGTGAAAGTTATGATTATTATTTCTATATATACAGTATCTTTTATTATGATTATGTTCCTTATTTTATGTAGTCTTCTAAATTCTACTGTACTATTAATACAGTCGACTCTGCCACCTTATTTGCATTGTTAGGTATCTGGTAAGCCTATCCCTTTATTTTCAGCTATTTTTAGAAGATGATATTTTAGTTCTGGAAAGCTTTGGAACAAAAAAAGTTCTACAGAATTTGTCATTTAGCAAAAAAGGAAAAATGCTGTTCGCTGAAGAAATATACATTGAAATGTTGTATAACGGACTTACCATCGCAGCCTTCAGTGACACAGAGTCTAAGTTGGGCAAATTAGCTAAACAGCCCTATTTCAAAACAAAAACAAAACAAAACAAGAAAAACAAGAAGTGAAGAAACTGGGGTAGACATTTTAAAAAGCATGTAAGTTTATTAACAATGGAAATATCATAATACTTCAGATTTACGTATATGCAAGAAAAAAATGCAACGAAGCCCTTAGAGGATATTTAGAGGCTGAAGACTTTCACAGAATTCTATAAAAAACAGAGGCAGAAGAACTGGTTGCCACTGGTTTACATTTGCTTACTGTTTTAGCAAAAGTGATTTCTGAGATTTTTATTTAAGAGTTCTTGGGCTAAAATATACTTATCATATTAATATCCTCTTTACTTTTTAAATAAAATTGGTTTATTTGACATTCTAGAGTTCCTACCATCCCATTATCCTATTCCCACTGGAGTTCTACATTTAACAAGCTCCTTATGTTGGCCCCCAGAACTAACTACTTTTCTTTAATGATTTGTTAAATTAAAAGGATAATTACTTATACAGTAATCTATGCATTCAATTATCTGATAACAAATGTAAGACTAAAAATTTACCAATATGATACTTTTATACATTTTATGATACTAATTTCTATATATTTTCATTAACAAAATTATTTGTAGCAGAAAGAACAGCTAGTGCTTTGGGAGACTATACTATGGATATCTCAGACAATCATCTAAGAACCACACATGTATTATCTCATTTAATGTTGAGACGAACCCTGTAACACAGATATCAATATTACCTCCAATCCACAGCTGAGCAAATGGACACAGAGGTCTAGGTCACTTTCCCAGGGAAACACAGCTAATAGGAGCAGTGCCAAGATTCAAATTCAAAGTCCAGCTCTAGAAATCACACTCCACATCAGCTGATTTCTCCAATTAGGAACACGTATCCTTACCTGTTCAGGTTTATGTTGCTGCACGGTGTTGTAGATGGAACTCAGGCCTACTCTAGTTAAAATGTAAGAGGCCTGCTCATTTATAAGTGTGTCCAAATGTGCTTCAATCTGAAATAAAACATGCCAGAAAAAAATTTTAAAAGAGCAATAACACTGGTGAGACTAGAAACAGACCACTCTGGAGGCTGCACACATCCTAATGGGTTTTCCTGAGAGAGGCATAGAACCTTGAACTGAGTTGGCTTTGTGAAATCTAAGATGGAAATGATGGGGAAAGAGACACAGCTAGTTATAGAAGCACAGGATGGCTTCCATAGAAAAGAGGCTTTCTCTTCCCCCAAAGAGGAAGTCCTCCTAAATGGAAGAGAAAGTCTTAATGTGAGAGAGAGAGAGAGAGAGAGAGAGAGAGAGAGAGAGAGAGAGAGAGAGAGAGAGAAATTTAGGAGTTAACCAAAAGTTAACTCCTGAATTCAGGAGTTAACAGTTAACCACAAATACAGTTTGCTTTTCAGCTTTTTAAGAATTGATAATAAGCAGAGCACAAACAAAAAACACTAGCTACAACCATGTGACACAGAATACTTAGGCAGATGAGGCCTGGCTCCCTGGCCTCCAACGTGTTAGACTGACTCAAAAATCAAACCAAACACCTGGAGAAGCTGGGGAAAACTCCACTGCAGCTCAGGCAGTAAATTTTCCTGAGGATAAAGCAGGTCCATGACACACAGGGGGAGAACTGAGGCCCCAGAAGAACCTTGGTCAAAAGATTTCAGGTTCAGAAATGGCCTAACAAGATGTGAGTGGCACATGCTTTGGCTTTGTGCTGTCTTTGGAGAAGTCGCTAATCAAATGGGAGAAGGCAAGGACGAGGACTACTGTGATTAGAGCATTCCCCTTAGCTTAAAGATCTGTTAATGTCACAGACGTCTGCCCTTGATATTACCTGTCACCACCTCAATGCCTACATAGTCCAAGCAACTCCAATAGCTATATTCTTCCCCCAAAGAAACTCACACTTTTTTTTTAAATTGGTACCAGAGATCGAACTCATGACCGCCTGCTTGCAAGGCAGGTGCTTATGCTGCTGAGCTAAATCCCCAGCCCAAAACTTACATATTTTTTAAAATTATAGTCCTTATTTACCGGACTTACTAGAAATCAAAGAAAAACAAGATGTACAAATGTAAACATTTAATGAATAAGAATAAGATAATAATTACCGCTAAGAACCATATTAGGGGTCTGAAAGAAAAATGAAAAAAAAAAAGTATTACAGAAAAAATATCAAAGGCATGCATCGAAGTGAAGAGAATTTAAGTTTTCTTCTAAGGAAGTCAGAGAACAAATCCATAAGATAAAATCAACCAAGAGCTTCAAAATATTTTAAAAAAATGATACATGGAGAAATGATGATTACAGTAATAATGAAAATCAGTGAACAAAAAATAAAAACTGCCAAACTGAAAAGGCTCTCTGAAGTCTAAGACAGAAATAATGAGAAAAGAGATATACCTAAAATATCCTGGGAAAATATCTATACTCAAAGAAATACATATAAGCTTTCAAGCAGATAGATTTGTTTACTACAAGCAAAGGTTAATTATAATAATTTGGTATTTTATTTGGAACACTGGAAGAAGCTAAGAGTGGAAGAATGTTAATAAAATGACTGATAGAAAATAAACTAATTCTCTGGAGGACTCCAATATGCCACACCCTTCAGATCCTTGCTTGGGCCTTGCCAATAGTGAACCTATGATGCTCATGGAGCCAGCCTCAGCCAGTGTCGTGTTAGCAAGCTCTACGCAAGCTCAGGGACAGCCCTCTTAAAATGCCCAAAAATGAGTCTGCTAGTGGGGCTCAAAGGTAGTGAGAAAACACCTACTGGAGACTGGGGAAAGAAGAGCCTAAGATACCGGCTGCTAGAACAATTACTGGCAATGCCAGTTAGAAGAATAAAGACCTGTGCGAGATTTCCGGAAAGTTGAAATACATGTGACAGGTTCAGTTGATATATTCAACTGGGGACTGGGGGGTATCTGAAGACATAAACTTGAACAAACAAACTCAACACATAGATGAAGCAGTTATATATGGAATATGTAACAAATGCAGATAACTGGCGATGAACACTGAATCCTTGATATATCTGAATAGCTTATGAAGACATTTAGACAAATGTCAGCTATTGAATTAATGAAAAATCCAATTTTTTTTAATTTTTAAAAATGTCAATAATTCTATAGAAAACAAAAAAGTTATTTAAGATGGAAAAATTAACCAATTTTCATTATGTGGCTCAGTTATTAATACTATTTATACAGTAAAAATAATTTATACAATATTACAAAATCATATCATTGGAAAGATGATAAAGCTCTAAGTACGGTCATTTTCTGTGTGTGTGTGTGTGTGTGTATGTGTGTGTGTGTGCATGTGTGTGTGTAAAACAGAGAACTGTATTTTTACTGTTCAGAGTGCAAGTTTAATATGTTAAATCCAAGTAAAAACTGAAACGTAAAAACTTGTGTGTAACAATACACACAAGCATTTAGAGTTATAAATATCAAAAGATGCAAGTGTAAGAACTGAAGGGAGCTGCCTGCAATTCCAGCACTTAGGAGATTGAAGCAGAAGAATTGCCATGAGTTCAAAGCCAGCCGGGGATACATAGTGAGTTCAAGGATTTAGTGAACTACAAGGGGGACCCTGTCTCAACAAAACACAACACAACACAACACAACAAAACAAAGCAACTGAAGGAGGTTGTCATTTAGAGGGAGAAACTAGAGAAATTTTGGGGTGGAGAGTATGGTACATGGAGCTTTTACATAACAAACCCCAATATGATGACTTTAAATTATGAATATCGATAAATCTGAAATATTACTTTTAAAAGGAAGAATTAGAAAATATCACAAATTTAGATGTATCAAGATTTACTTCTGATGAAAACTCAAAATATGAACTCTTACTATATCTTCTACCAAATTGTTTATATATTTATAATAAAATAGATCAATGTATATTCCACTTTCTTTTTAAACATTGTATCTACCAATAGCACTTTAAAATTTGAACCTAAGTATCCAGTAACTTTTATAAATGTCTTCGTCTTAGCCATCATGCAGACTCTTAAGCAACACCATTTGGCTTATAGGAATAAAGTGACTGGTACAGCAATTGCAGTGTTTTGCCTAACACTGTGTTACACATAGATAAAAATATATCTGTCCTCTGTTACACATTCTGCACTAGCTACAAAGTTTGAAAAATATAGCATGCTATTCACAGTTCAGAATTTTTAATCTACATGCAGCACTGAATAACTATTCAAATTTAAAAAGCTTCATGCTACCACTCCATATTATGGTTTGAAACAAGTATCTTAACCATTTCACATTCTGGCTTCACCGAAGTTGAAAAACAAAATACTGAATGTGTGTGTGCATGTGTTTAACCCTCCATCAGATTATGTCAAGGGATTTATATAAATTAGGTCAGTAAAATTGGCCAAAGCCAGTAACTTAAAGCTATTGCAGAGATGAAAAAATATTTCATCAAAATGAACAGACATTTTATGGCAAAAGTTTACCTGAAATTGTAGCATTTCTAGACGTCTGTCAGTGAATTCAAATAAGGCTAATGTTGTTTTCATCATATATAGTGAATTAACCATGAAAGTGGCCATGTCAGCTGTGCCTAAATTGCTGGCTGATACGGTACACATCTGGAGAAGAGGATCTAAAACACATGATAAAACCTATAAAAGAAAATAAAATCCTTTACTTCCTAATCAGTGATTAGGTTCTGGATTAATGGCACTTCAGAATTAATGTGAAGCTAAGTGGAAGGCAGCCAACATTCAGACACACACAATAAAAAAAGATTAAATGATATAATACATAGTTCTAAAGGCCAGCATCAATGAATTGATACTTTTTAAAATAAAGATCTGGTTTAATACTGAAGGAATATCAGCGTGTAAAGAAAAGGATGGTAAAAATATCTGGGTCACAAATGCCAGTTTGGAACACAATGTACAACCGAGGAGTACAGAGCAATTACTACACATGAACTTACAAACTACCTGCACAAAATCAGCTTGACGAGCATCTAATGGTACAACTGAAGAATCATGAGATGCCAAAACTTCACGCAGCAATGAGAGTGTCTGATTTAGGGCAGAACTTGGTCCAAGATCAGGTGGTGGGAGTTCAACCTAAAATAAGCAATGGTTCATCCACTGTTTATATTTTTCTGCTAAATCTTAAAAGTATACGTCTGAGTTTATGGTAAAGTAACATACATGAAAAACATTGGGTAACATAAAAAAATCTGAAAATTATTTGTCATTTATTCTGAAGTATATTAGCCAGCACAGAAAGTGATATGAGTTTTTTGTTTTCAGATTACTTCAGAAGTAATGTAACTTTGTATTCTACAGATCAAACATATATAGGAAAGAAGCAATTCACAGATAATGCTGTCCAAGCTCCCAACTATATACAGTTGGGAAACATCACCTACTCTAAGGCTCAAATCTCATGTATCAGATTACTCAAATCTCATGTATCTTGCTTCATTACGTCTAGGTTAGAGGTTCAGGAACTGATCTTTCAACAAGCAATCCTGGAGCAGGTCAGAAGGCTAGTCCATGGGCTGCATACTTTGAAAATTACTTCACAGAATTAAAATCTTGAGCTCTGGAGCTAAATCAAATTCAAATCTTAGGTCTATGACTTACTAGTTATGTTATCATGGGAAAGTCAGTTAACCGCGCAAAGCTTCAGAGGGATTCTGTAGGAATTATGTGGAATTCCTGCAGCTGAACTGCTGAGGAAAACATCTGGTCTCAGTAACTAGAGGGTATGCCAGTTCATTACCTCCTTAGGGGCATAATACCTGAGAAGAGGGAACTGAATTTCTAATTTGTTTTATTTATCTTTAGTAGGAAAAAGAACACACAAAATTTATTATATACCTAAGGCATATGAATATCAAACTCCTGTAGTAAATTTTTAAAGAATGTTTTCAGATTGCTCAAATGTTTTAAGGAATATTTTTGTAAACAAAACAAAATGTGACGTTTAGAATTCCATGCAGGAAACAACAGCCTTGTGTCAGGCACAAATATCTTTCAACATCAGGATTTATTTTAAGATTGATTCATATATAAATGTTAATGCATAAAGGATATCAGTAGGAATGGCAGAGTAAGGACCTGTGAAACTCCTGTATCCTTTATAAAGAGAAAAACAAAACTTTGTGAGATGTGAGCAAACAAATAAAATGTTCATGACATTAAACAAAAAAGTAAACAGAAATCTTTCCTGAGCAACCACAGATATTGGACTTACTATACAAAGACTAAATCAGCTATTATAAATAGGGTCAAAGGAAACAATATTTGAAGAATCAAAGAAAAGCATAAAAATAATGCCCCTAAAAGTTGATAGAGATTACTAATAAGCAGAAATTATCAAATAAAAATTCTGGAGTTGAAAACACACAAATTGAGATGAAAATTTCAATACCAAGATTCAGTAGTAGTAGGTTTAAAGAAGCAGACAGACTAATATTCAGTCTGAAGAACAGAATGAAAAATAAATGAAAGAAAAAATAACAGAGCTTCAGTGATCTGTTAATAACGTTAAGTATTATCAGAATTCCAGAAGAAGAAAAGAGAAAAAAGTGTCTGAATAAATATGGCATGTAACTTCCAAAATTGAGTAAGAAAATTTATGTAAACATAAGAAGTTCATTGAACTCCAGCATAAATTCAAAGCAAACCACATGGAGACATAATCATACTGTTAAGACAAAGAGACAATCATGAAACCAACAAATGGGTAGTAATTCATTAGGAGCAAGAGAATTTCAACAAGATTAACACATGATTTCTCACCAGAAGACCCTGGGTAACATATTCAATGCTGAGAGAAGCAAACTGCCAATCAAGACTTCTATATTCAGTAAAACTATTGTTCTAGAATGATGAAGAAAATTTACTCAAATAAACAAAAAGTACTGACTAGCAGTCCTCCTTTCAAGAAGTACTAAAGAATGTTGGACAATAGGCAATAACTCAATCAATACACCTAGTAAAGGTTCCAACATATACAAAACAAATTACTAATGTATTTTGTAACTTGTTTTCTGATTTAAAAAGCAACTTCATGAAACAATACTTATAAATCCATATTGACTGGTATATAACACAGTAAAATATAATTTGTAACAACATAAAGGAAGAATGGAGCTATATAGGAGGAAAGTTTGTATACACTTGAAAGTAAGGGAGTATTAACCTGAACTAGACTGTTATAAATTAAGATGTTTACCTGTAATTCTTAGGGCACCACTAAGAAAATAACTATAACTACACCCTAGAGTGTAGCGGACCCTCCCCTGGGTGGCTGGTGGGCTGGATGGTCTAAAGGGGAAATGAGGAAAGACAGACTGGTTTCTTTTTTTTTTTGGAGGAGCTCTGGTCTTCACCTCCAGCTTGATATCATCTGCTGGCTTTCAGCACAGTCTCTTTGGCTTACATCATAACTCTTCAGCTTCCAGAGTAGCCCTTTCAGCCTTCTAGTGCAGACCCATCAGCCTCCTGATAGAGACTTGTATTAACACTGCAATGAACTGCAGACCTCAGACTAAAACCTTTGGTCTCCCTTGTGCAGAAACCTTCTGTACTTTCCCCATCCAACTCTGTGGGTGACTATCCTAAACCAATCTTGTAATTTCTTATACATTTGTGTATCTTGTGTTATATCTGTTACTCTACTAAAACACTGACCGCTACACTAGTCAATAAACTAACTATATACATACAAATAAAAAATAAGAAAATTAAAATGATATACTGGAAAATAAACACAAAAGAAGTAATGGTGAGACACAGGAAAAGATTTAAGATACATAGAAAACAAGATGCAGACATATATCCCACTATCAGCAGTTAAATTCAATGTAAATGGATTAAACATGCAAATCAGAAGGCAGACGCTACAGGATAAAATTTTTTAAAACATGATCAAACTACATATTATCTTCAGGAGATACACTTTAGATTTAAATGCACAAGTAGAAAGAAAGTAAAATATAGCTGTCTGGTGGCACACAATTGTAAAACTAATTGGACAGGAGGCCGAAGCAAAAGAATTACAAATTCAAGGTCAGACTAGGTAACTTAGTATCTTATCTCAAAAACAACCAAAAAAAAGGTAAGAGAATGTAAATTAATGTGAAGGCTGGATTCAACCCTGAGTACTGACTGGCTTCCCTAGAAAGGATACAAAAAAAACCCCATATCTTACAAGCAGTGACCAAGAGAAAGCCAGCTAGAGCTGTACTAGTATTAGACAAAATACACTTTTAAAATAAAAATGATTATCAGAATAGTATTTTATACTGATGAAATGGTCAACTCATCATGAAAATATAACAGTTATAAACATGCATGCATCTAGCAATTGAACCCCAAAATACATGCCAAAACTGATAAAACCAAATGGAAAATAAATTATTTCTTGTGGCAAGGAATTATTTCGTTTTTCCACTCCTTCAGTTTTGCTTCCTTTTCTGCCACTAAATTCAAAAACATTTGAATTTTAAAAAACCTTCCAGAATGTGATCTTACTGTATAAAAATTTCTGTAACTCCATCATATTTAAAAAGATATACAGCATTGTGTTAAACTGATGAATAAAATGATTAACTACTACCACTTTCAGGAGCAAGGCCTTTCGTTTTTGTCTTAACTTTTCCTGTTTGTGCTGTTCTGAGTATTTGGATTCTTCATAGTAAGTATGCACATTATTAGTTTTACAAAATAACAGAGCAACTTCTTTCCCCCTAAAAACTAAATGAAATATACCAAGGTGTTCCTACAAGTACATTCTGGGTGACAAGATATGGATGACTGCTACTTTCTTCTTTCTTTTCATGTATCTGAAGTAAATATTTATCTTATCTAACAAAACCAGCACACACATAATGATGAAAAATTACACAGATATACATTCATGCATATGTATAAATAATCTAAATTGAACAGAAGATATTCATACAGAAACTACTCGGTGGAGTATTTACTGAAGCATAAATCAGTGTGATTTGTTGGTAATCCAATAGTTTTAAAATATAAATAGGCAGCCACACAAACCAGAACAAATATGTTTTCATTTTAATTTCCCAATACTTTTCACAAATAGAAAAAAAATTATTAAGAATTTAACAATTCCTCCCAGAAAGCTATGTGGGGAGTAGAACTTTAGTAAAACTCATACACTGTGTGACTCAGATATTAAATGTTTAATGTTAATTGTCTAAGTAATAAAATATAATTCATAATGTATCTGTTTAGATATAAAAACCTGCAAAAATATCTTTCGAATACTTAAAAATATATACTTCAATTACCAATCAAATCAGGTCATCAGAAATCTTCATGTACATAAGAGAATGTGGAAGGAAAATATTTTTATCCCTTTGAATGAAGTTCTTTAAAAGTTGCTTGAATTTAAAGTACACCTGGCCACAAATACATCTTCCACAGTAAGAGTCAAGTGAACACTACTTGAAATCACTTCATTATGAACAGTCATTCTCACAGGTACTTTTATAGAGACAGCAGACAAGCAACAGGTTAGGACCACATCTCTAAAGTAAACTGAAAATGATGGCAGTTGATTAGATGAAGATTTCAGCCTTAATGATTCTATGGTATAAACAATAGAAAATCTGTAAATACAATATTGAAGATATCTGCCAAAAAGATAAGAGAAAGAGAACATTTATTAAGACCTCATAGTATATCAAATTAAATACATTAAATTATATGAACATGTTTGCAGCTAAGTCTATGTTTACATTTTAAAAGGATCAAGGGTATTAAAATATTGGATATTATTTGTAAGAAGTTATTCTTAACTTTTCTTTATATTTCTAATATTAATGAGTTGTATGAACATATTTTTTGAATTTTTATGCAGTTTTCAAATGGCAAAGTTGAAGTAAAAAGAAAAATTTTTCCATTCAAAAGCAGTCTACTGAAAACTTCATTTCCCATTTATTAGATTCTCTCATTAGTCAAATGTACAGAGCTATAATGAAAAAGAGCTTTCATTCTTACCATGACTATGTATGTATTTTTTAACTCTTTCATAATGTAGGTTTTTGGATTTATTTTTTCTCCAGCACCTGGGATGGAACTCACAACCTCATGTTTATCAGGGTGGGACCTTAACCAACTGAGCTAAAGCCCAAAGCACAATTGACTGTGTGGTTTTTGGATTTAATAGAGTAAATGAAAAGGTGCACCATAAGAACTGCAAAAGCTGTTTCTATTACTGCTCACTGCAATTTAAGTTTTATTCTTTCAAATATCTTCTACGTAAGGTCCTCCAACTTTCTCTAGCTTCTTAAAAGGACCCTCACTCATTTGATTTCAAAAAATAAAATAAAAACCCAACCAGATGCTTTTATATTTTAAGCAAATTTCTGTTTTATACATTGACTTCTATTACTCTAAATATGTATACTCCAGTAAAAGATGATGATAGAAAAAGTTAAGTCAATAAAATTATCCAAGATAAGGAGTTAAGAAACCAATTTATTTGTTTGAAATAAGGTTAAAAGTATTTCAGCTGAAAAATAATATTTTTTGTTTGTTTTTCCCTAGTAGGAAGATGTAAAGAATAATGTAAAAGTCAAAACTATCTATTTAGAATAGCACTTCTCAAACATTAATGAACATGTGACTGCCCTGGGAATCTGGTTAAAATGCACACTCTGACTCAGCTGGGTAGAGTCAGGGCATGAGATAGTTGCTTCTTTAATAAATTCCCTGCTTAAATTCAAGCTATCTGTCCACCAGCTACACTTTGAGCAATTAAAAAAGACTCTAAGTAGTAGTGATAGCCTAGAATTGAAATCACAATTTACTTAAAAGATCATTTAGGATTTTTTCCAGAGGACTGAGCAAATCGATTCTATTAATTTGACAGAATATATTATTTATGACAGAATATGTTCTTTTAGTTCAGAATTGTACTATTTCTTATTATAGTGAGAAACTTTCAGAAAATTTTAGCTTAAATTAACATGGCACTGTTTCTTTTGCAGTACAAACTGCAGTTATGAATGTCTCAGGAGAACCAGATAATGAAGGAAGAAGTCCACTTATTTGAATGCTCAAGTGTTTCAAATTCCTTTGTTAGGGAAAAGGTATATCTTTCAATACAATGTCCTTGATTTTCTTTTTCACATCAGATAAAGACTTAACTACTAAATACATTTTTTAAGCATAAAAGGAATCATATAAAAATTCTCTCCGGCTTTTTTTTTTTAAGCTATCCTTACAACTTCACTATCCACTTAAAATTCTATTAAAAAAATTTCACTTGGGTACTTGTTAATGAAGAACATTCCACAATACATGTTATTTTTATTTCTTTCAATGGGTTACAAATATTTTAGAGGACATGAAATGCTTTATAAGAAGTAGGATAGGGAAAAGATATACATTATTAAAATATATCAAAGGATCATATTCTTGAAAGAAATCTGAAATGGGTGCACATAAGCAATATGAGCTATAAATAATATAATAATCTAGTCTCAATTTAATGTTAAAAATATACAAATACAGCCCAATTCATATTGGAGAAAATCATTTCAAAGTTCAATTATATACAATGGCAACAAAAATAACAATAATGATCAGACCCATTCACCGCTATCAACGTAAACTTTAAATTCCTTTTCTTAAATTATTCAAGGTGTTATTTGGGAGGTGTCTCTTACTACTTATTTAGGTTTCATTATGAGAAGATTTAAAGTTGACATGTCAGAAAAGACTATGAAAAATGATAACTTGGAGAAATTACTGTGTAATGCTTATGACAGTTAATATTCTTAATGTATAAAGAATATCAGCAATGCACAAGAAATAAGACACAATGGAACAGGCAAATGGCAAAAAGATGTAAACAATTTACCAATAGGAAATAAACATAAATAAAATGTTCATTTTTCAATATAATCATAGAAATTAAAGTGAGAAAAATAAGATACCACTTTTTACTCAATGTACTGACAAAGATCTTTTATAATGCCGGTGTTAGCAAAGGCAGGCACATTTGGTAGAAGGTGGCATGGCAGACTTGACAAAATAGGTATAAGAAAGTAAATACAAATGTGTCTATGGTCACACAGTATTTGCCAAACATCACAGAGGCTCTGTTGATGTACGAGACAATGAATTTTAATGACTCCAGTCTGCATAATTGCATAATTTTATAAGCACTGTTCCACAGAGTACACACAAAGCAGAAACTAAAAAACAGAATTAATGCAGAATGTCTCTGCAAAGTGAGTTTAGTAAAATGATAAAGGTACAAGATATTTAAAGGTAACACCAACACAAGAAAATGATGGAATATGGACTAACAAAAATGAATTGAACCAGTCAATTATGTAGTTAGTATTACTGGCATTTTCTATTTGCTTCTTTGGCTTAGGATGGCCTCTATTCACCTTCTTGAACTATCTAAGTCCTATAAGCCCTTCGAAGTTAAGTTCAGCTGTAGCACCTGCCTTTCAGGAAAGCTCCCTCTCTGAAAAGGAGCTTATGCAAGTTGCTACACATACTCCTTTCTTTCGGGGAAACATAGCAACCTTGGCATATGTCTTTCATAAAACACAAGACTCAGTAGTAATCACTGATTCATCTTATCCTTTTTCACTAAAGGAGCAGCAACCTGAGGCCAACAGATATTGGATGTTTGCCAGTAGCATGTACTTTCATGTTCAATGTTTGCATCACATATGAATTATTTCAAAAACATGTGTCTACATAAGAAATCATATAGCCAACAAAAATTGACTCTTAATAAACTTCTGGTACAAACAGCAAATAAATGTAAGAAAAAATGTTCAACATCATTGGTCATTCAAGAAATGCAAACTAAAACAATGCTGAGATTCCATCTCACTCCAGAAAGAATGGCTACTATCAAGAAATCAACCAATGACACATGGTGGCAGAGCTGTGGGGAAAGAGGAACCTTCTCCACTGTTGGTGGGAGTGTACCCTGGTGCAGCCACTGTGGAAAGCAATGTGGAGATTCCTCAAAAGGCTCTAGGTTTCTTTCAACCTAGCTATCATCCTTCTTGGTATCTTCCTGAAAAAATTAAAAGTGTCATACCACAGCAAGGTATGCACACCCTTATTTACAGCTGCACAGTTAGCAATAAATCTTGAAACAGCCCAAATTCTTCTCAACTGATGGATAGAGAAAATGTGATTGTGCGTGTGCGTGTGCGTGTGTGTGTGTATGATGGAGAATCATTCTGCCATACAGAAATGAGATGTTTCTAGCTAAATAGATGTGCCTTGAGACTACATTCTTAAGTGAAACAAATCGGACGTGTAAATACCACTTTGTTTCTCTGGTGTGAGAAACTGAAAGTGTAAATAAGGACCAAAATGTATAATAGATATGGTGAAAAAAGGAAGAAAATGTTCAAATGGAAAGGGGAACTTGAGAGGGACAGGGAAAAAGAAGACAGGGAAAAGAAAAAAAGGAAAAAATACAAACAAAGTCTTTGCAAATAAGTAGGGTAAGAGGGGTTGAAGTGTGAGTAGGGGAATGGGCAATAAAAGAATCAAGATACATCATGTACAACTTCCCTATAATGAATGTGATCATGATGTATACCTAAAATGTACCAGTAAACTTAATTAACAAAAAAACAAAGAAATAAGGCAAGAAAATTATAATTAGATATTCCAGCTCCACACATTGTTGGTTTTCTGAAAGAATTTTTTTTCATACATAAGAGTTAGAAAGTAACACCTACTAAGACTTCTCTGAATTTAAAAGAATGAGAACTGACTGGTTACTCAACTAGACTCTTGATTGGCTGCACTCTGCTATACTATGCTATATTACAAAAATCTGTGCCTTTATGACCAGCCTATTACAGATAGTACAATAAAAGAGCCAACATGGTGAGAATGGTGCATTCTTGAAAAATTTGAGACCTTAATAATAAAACAAATTTTTTAAAAAATTTCATTATTATAACCCCATTCTTCATGTCCTATCACAATACTTTTCTCATTTTAAAACATCAGATCTCATAGGACTCTTTTAGGTTTTTGTTTATTTTTGTGGGCTGTTTTTTATTTGTTTTCAAGTAACTACAGTATAACTCAGAGAAGCATAAATTTCATAAGGAAAAAGCTGAAACATCAGAGAGTGAAAATATAACCCGTGTGGAAGAAAACATGAGTTCATCTCTTCTAATTTGTATGTCATGTTAGCTCCTACTTAAATATACTAAAATTGCTCCAGTTACACATTTTTTGGTAGTGAAATTAAGGTTTGACATTCTAGTTTCAGTTATGACTCAGTGTTATACTATCCAGAAAGACACACAATAAATGTGGCCCAGGAAGCCTTCTCATTACGCAGTTAGTTGTTTATCTGAGGAACTCAAAAGACCATGATGTAGAATAGGAATAAGATCAGTGTAAAAACATTAGAATGATACCTTTAAGTGTGAACAATTCACAAATCATAAAATATAAGAACTATATTTTATAAACATACCTTGTCCATCAATTTACTTGCATGAAGACTCAAGCTATTGAAGAATATTTTTTTGCTTAGTAAATGCATTTCTTCAATGGTAGTTAATAAAGTAGTTGCACTATTTCCAACAATGCCACTGAAAGCAGAGAATATTTCAGGTTGCAAAAGAAGCTAAAAGAATTCAGTTCTTTGAGTAAAATGTTTAAAAATATCTAGATTTACATTAACATTTTTTGTATGTAGAATACAATTTGGGAATTAAAAACAATTGTTCTAGCTTCATATAAAAATAACAGAGTTTAAGTTTTGTAATGAAAAAAAAAATGAAGGTTAAGCATCGTTATTCTGAAAATGGACCGAGAGAAGAACCAGGAAATCACCCTGCCTTTCCCGTGTGCCAGCAGAGGCTTTAGGCTGGGAAAAGAACCAAGAAGTCAGCCTGCCTTTCCCATGAGCCAACAAAGGCCGTGGGCCAGAAAAAGAACCAGAAAGTCAGCCTGCCTTTCCAGTGATCCAACTAGTGCACAGGCTGGGAGACAAAAAGAGGGCCCTACCTGACCCCCATGTAAGCAACTGGCTGATTCAGAGGAACACATGCTGGCTAGCTACTGAGGTACAAAAACAACTTAAGGCTTGTCCTGACTGACTTTGCGGGCCAGGCCGGCAGTCTGAGCCACTGCTTAGAGGATAACAATGTGCATTATAGCAACTATGGGGGATTTCCTTCTGTCTTGTTTTTGAACTTCTATGTTGTTCTCAGTGTTTTGTTTTATTCCGTTTTATTGTTTTTATTCTTGAAAAAAAAAAAAAAAAAACAAACACCCCCAAATGGAACCTGAAACCTTTTGAGTGTCATGTCAGTGTTCAAAAAGTTTCAGACTTTAGGGCACTTTGAACTTTGAGTATTTAAATTATGGATGGTCAACTGGCAAGGTCTATGTAAACATTTCTAACTACAAAAAACACTGAAATCTAAACTATTTCTGACCCAAAGTATCTTGGATAAGGGATACTACAATGTTTTTAATATTTTACAATCTCTTTTAGCAAATACTGGGTTATAAGCAAAATCTGTCATGTATAAACCTGTATCTCTATTTTTTTCTATTACAATAAATATGTATCTCGATTACCCCTAAAAGGTATAATTTTAACTTTAAGAATGGCATTCCATCAATAGTTCTGCTATAAAAAATCAAATTATATAAATAGTTATAATTAAAACTATTATGCCATATCATTGACAAAGCTATAAAATTTTTCAATTTTATGCAGCTGCTTAAATGACAGTATATTTAAACTAATTCTTTAGAACATGACACTCTGAAATAATATTATTAGCACATTTCATAATCCTCAATTTGCTATTACAAGGGTGTTTCTTAAACCTATCCAAAAGGGTTTGCCTTTTTTTTTTTTTTTTTTTTGTATGTGGTACTGGGGATCGAACTCACGACCTCATGCTTGCCAGGCAGGCGCTTAGGCTGCTGAGCTAAATCCCTGGCCCAGGGTTTGCCATTTTAACCAGGATCTAAGTATGCATACAAAAGAACTGCCAATTTGATTTTCCTACTTCATATATTGAAAGTAATTTTAAAACTTTTTTATAGAAAAAGCTTTTTGTAGATATGAAAACATACTGTAATCCAGCAGGTAATCAAAATTTCTAAAGGCACAGTAACATTACATTATGCCTAAAATAATTTACACAGCCAAAGATAAATCTGATGATACCAGAATATACTAAATACTAAGCTAAAGTCATTAAAAATGTACTCATAAATTATATACTGTACTGACATAGTATGAGACAAAATACACTATATTTTAATACATTCTGAAACTAAAATTGAATATATTCTCATACAGGTCATTCAAACAAAGCAAACTATCAGTAAAAATAAGTATAAAGCAAATTATAAAATACAAGCAAATTACTTGTAGCACAAATACCTGTACTTTTTTAAAAAAGGATTTCAGATAAAAAAATAAATGCTAAGCACCAAAATAAGCTGGAACAAATTCCTATATGTGCCTATACATGCAAGAACAATTCCTCTGAGTAAAAATATGCATCAAGCAGCAGAAGATGTAAACTGAATATATTAAAGTATAAACTGATTATGTTAATGAAAAATTTAGAGAAGATAAATTTACAGATTTTTTAAAAAGTTGGAATATCAGTTGTTTGTACTTATTCTGAATTTACTGGTTTTTCAATACTCATTAAGAACCAGTAAGTGGTCCAGATACGTACAGATGCTTCTTCTGACATTTTACTTCATTTTTCTATTCAACATGTTTATTCTCCTATTGCTTGTACTTTTAGGTATTAGATACAAATTCCCTGACTGATAGGGAATCTAGTTCCCCACCACCATGCACCCATACTTCACCTTTCTAGGTTTTGCATACAGTTATGATTATAGGGCACAAGTAAATATTTAATATACAAGCATATAAATACTCTTCAGGAATGATTAAAGAATCCGAGAAAAGACTGAGGAAATGGGCGGGCCAGTGAAGAAGAGGAATCCCAGTATGACAGCCACGTAGCACAGTGGGCCTGGACAGCAACCGATCTGTACTAGAGACGAGAACTCAGGGAGGGGTAACAGGAGGAGGGAGAGGGATTACTTGATGTCCGACTATATTGCTAGAAAATGTCAACTCCACTTAACTGGACCTGAAATAGTGATGGGGCATAGAAAAGTTAAGCAGGCTCAAAAACAAAGTAATTATTAACTTTGGGATAAAGCTGTACAGCAAAGGATAGCTATGTAATCCAAGTACTCGATTTCTTGTTTACTGGATTCCGCATCCTACTTGTTAGGAATTTTAACACACATGAATAAATTTATTAGACTGCATGTTTTCTGATTTCCCCTTCATTTCACTGGCTCTCTCTCCCCAGTCTTCTTTATTAGCTTCTCCTCTTTCTGACCCTAAATATGTGAGCACCCCAGGACTCCGAGTGATCTTACCTACTCCTACAGTTTCAAGTATCACCTGTATTCTGAAAACTACCGAATTTATAGAACCAGCCCTGATTTGTGTGTTATCTTACTCAAAATCTTCTACAGTCTATTCTCAGGTCCATCCAATATGACATGGTCAAAGTGGACCTCTTTTTTACTCATCCACTGCTAACAACATATTCCTCTCCAGATTTCCCATCTCATTAACAGCAATACCATTCACTGAGGTGTTCAAACCAAGCCAAGAACGCAGGCTTGACTCCTCCTCCTCTCTTCACCTGTTCCATACAGGCCCTACTGCCTGTAACATAAGACAGCTCCAGAATCAACTGCTTTTCACCACCTCTAAGGCTCCCACTCTGGTCTAACAATCATCGTCTATGCTTGAAACTACAAACTACTTGCTAAATACCTTCCCTGTTTCCACTTACATATCACTATACCACATTATCTATTAGTATTTAGGTAACTGTATATCCTCATTCAGCTCAAAAGCTTCTTACATTTTACACACTCAATATAAATCCAGATCCTCACTATGGTCTACAAAGTCCTTTAATAACCTGCTTTTATTTATTTTTCTGATCTCGTCTCTCCTACCTCTTCCAATTCATTATGCTCCTACCACTGGTGTCCCTTTTGCTTCTCCAAAATGTGAGCTTTTTCTGGCTTCAGAACCAGTGTACCTCTTCCTTGGATACTCTTCAATGTCACTTCCACTAAAATAGCTTCAAAAATAGCTACATATGAACACACTTAATCTCACATAGTCACTTCTAATATTTTCTATTTCTTTTTCTTTCTCTTCAGGGCCTTCATCATGGTCTAAATATATTCCTGTTTAATTATTTGTCTTCTCTAATAAAATATAAGTTTATGACTTATTTTGTTCATTGTTATTTCTTAGCAACAAAAAGAGTGACAAGTACACAGACAACTTTTTAATTTACTAAATGAGGAAATTTATGAGCAAGTAGAAAAAGTACATGCAAAAAAAGTAGCAAAAGATTGTTATTCTCAGTATCATCTTCAAAGAAAAATTCTCAGAACCTAAAAATACCTATTATCTTCAGAATTCAAATGGTTTTATTTCTACTATTTTCTACATTAGAAACTAAGTTGTCATTATCTCCAAATAAGTTTTCTGCAGCACCATCATTGGTATTACTAAGTGATTTTTAAAAACATTTTATCACTATTTTTTAAACTAACATATCATTTGCTATACATAGTAGCTTTTAGCTGTTGTTTGTTTTTGAAGCATTTATCACTCTTCATTTAGGACACTTACATTACAATTGGAACTTACTGCTATTGAATCATGGAAAATGCTAATAAATTTGTAGCCAAAATGTTAAGAGCATTAACCCAAATCCTATTTCTAATTAGTGTTTTAGCTTGAGGTTGCATTTGTTTGAAAATTTACCAAAAGAATGCAAAGCCCACTTCTTTGATGTTTTAGGTGGCCACTCTGAGCCATTAGGGGTAAGTAGTACCATCACTATAGTCTCTGGTGTTGTTTGAACTTCTGATTCCTGGAACTCTCCTGATTGGTCAGTTATAAATCTTTTAGATTTTAACCATTCACTTATAGTTTCTGATATCTGCATACTGAATAGCATTTAGTTTGAAATTTTTAATGGAAACTATCAGAAATATAGCTCCAAAGGACATTCTTTTAACACATTATATGGCTTTATAGTGACAAAGATAAAACTTCTATGTAGAGAAGATAAAGTTACAGTTCTATTTCTATCACTGATAGAACATTAATTACTAAAAAGTGATTCAGATCATTCATAGCCAGAATGTTATTCATTTATTAAACCCCATTCTAAGTGTAATAATTAGTTGCTCTAGTTGTCACATACTTTATTTACTAAATAAATAATCAATGCTTATGTTGTAGATCCACACTGTTATATAAGCTATATATATGCCTGTGTGTGTGTGTGCGCGTGCGCGCATGTGCAGGCACGTGCTTGTGCAATTAGACGTGGAGAATAAAGGAAATGGATACAACAGAGCTCAAGCTGGAAGGTATAAAGTACACAAAGTGATTAAGACAGCGCAGGAGTTTCTACCAGTTATATTTAGTTATATGCACAACAAAAACCACAACTAAAAATCTTACAGTGCTCTACCTAAAAAAAAAATTCATGAGATTTAACAAATACATTTCGTTATTCCACTTACCTGATTGTATGATGGTAAAATTTGAGGAGATTAGAAATTTTGTATAATAAAACTGCCCCAGGTTCAGCAAGTATTACTTGTTCAATTCGAACCTATAACAACATGTGAGAAAATAATATTTCTTAAAACATACTTTTTCTTCCTTAATAAAGTGGTATAAATAGCCCAAGAAATGAAAGGTACCACTTAATTTTGTGGTAATCACTAAGTGTCTTATAAATAAAGAATTTATGAATATTAAGTTATAGGTGATGGCAAAATAAATATTTTAACACAGATAAACTCTGAAAATTGATTATTACCAGGAATATACTGCTTGGTCACAAAATATTCAGTTTGCATTTTACTTATTTATTTATTTTTATTTATTTTTTTATCGGTACCGGGGATCGAACTCACAACCACATGCTTGCAAGGCAGGCACTTATGCTGCTGAGCCAAATCCCCAGCCTCACAAAATATTCAGAAGAAAATGAAAGAATTCTTGTCTTTAAACTCTTACCAAGACATTAAGAAAATATTCCTTGTTCCAACTCCTTTAGGAAAGAAAGTGAAAAAGGAGGGGAGAGAAGGAACAGAAAGGAAGATAAAAAAGGGAAAGGAGGGAGGGAGACAGGAAAAGAAAAAGAAAAAAGAAAACATGCCTGTTTCTCTTTATACCACCTAGACTTTCAGGTGAAGTACGGAGTCTACAACAGAGAAAGGCTGAAAATTAGGATATTTCCAAATGAGACATTAAGACTAGTTTGTCTGCTACACAGAAAGAAACATGTTGTCCTATGAGAGTTATGTAAGACATCAACTATTCAGCAAAAGCCAACAATCACAGGGGAAAAAAACAAGGGGAAAACAAAAGTGGAAGAGTTATAGAGACTGAAGAAGTGGCGGCGGCAGCAAATGACCAGTAATTACAATGGTGATGACAGGGAAGGACAAAGTCATTAAAGTTTGAAAGATATAAAATGCAGGAGCAGCTCAGCACACAATAATCACTGGCTAAATTGTAGCTATTATTAGAAAGGCAAAATTGATACTAGCAGATATTTGAAATAGATGGGCAGCAGGCAGTCTTCCAGTAGCAAAACTAGGGAAGAGATTAAAACCGAACACTAGTTCTCAAGTGTGTGAGACAGAGATGACCAAAGTGGGAGTGAGAGGGTATAATAGCTTATATACAGATACCCCCTCCCAATACACTTGTGGTCTGGATGGAATGCAAAGGAAAAGAAAGAAGGTTACTGCCTCCTTCCTGTCGTGCCATGAACTGTTTCTCCTCTGCCATCCTGCCCTGCCTTGGAGCCAGCTGACTACAGACTGTAATCTCTACAAACTGTGAGCTAAATAAACCTTTCTTTCTTTAACTTGTGGGTGTTAAGTATTTTGTCCAAGCAAGGAGAAAATCTGACAAATTTTGGTACCATAAGTGAGATCATTCCTGTGAGTGTATCTGATTATATGGTACAGAAGCCTATAGATCATATGGTACAGAAGTCTATGTATGGAACAGGAGTTTGGAAAGGTTTGGAGATGCTGGCTAAGAAGCAGCCCTAGAATGCATGAGCTGTCCTTGATGGAAGCAAGACCAGAATGTGGAAAGTTAACGCAGCCAGAAAAGACCAGGCTCAGAAAGTTTCAGTTGGGAAGAAGGATTGTACTAGCATTTGGAATCCAGGCCATGTGTGTCATGCTCTGGCAGAAAATCTGTCTATATTTGGCCATGTGCAGACATTGAAGGAGCCTAAAATTTATGTGCAGTGGAACTAATCTTGTAGAGAAAATTTCAAGGCAATCTAATGCTGAGGCAATTGTAAGGCAACTCTATTTATGTTGCTTTTAGCCATCTCTATCCTGAGATTCAAAAGCAAATAGCCCACAAAAATGATTTAAAAAGTTTTGAGTTTGGTAAGAAAGAAAGCTCCAGTAAAGTTGCAGCCAGCAAAGATGGAGCAGACAGAGAACAAGGAGCAGAAAATAAGGTTGTTGAAATGATAGGCATTAAAAAGCTAAGAGAGGGGCGGGGATTTAGTTCAGTGGCATAAGCGCCTGCCTGGCAAGCATGACTTCATGAGTTTGATCCCCGGTAGCACAAAAAAAAAAAAAAAAAGCTAAGAGAAAAGAAGGCCTGAAGGCATTACAACAAGCAATAGGATTCCACCCTTCACACCCTCAAAATTGTAAAATTTAAAGATTTTCTTTTGAAAAGAAGGCCTGAGGCACCATGTTCCAGAATGGTGCTTGCCAGAGAATTTTTTCTCAGGATTGGGTTCATAGTGCTCAGCAATCCAAGGCAATCAACTCCTACAACCAAGAGAGAAGGAAGCCTATTTTTCCAACAGGTAGCAGACTTTGGCATCATCCACAAGACACTGGTTTTAGGCACATGCAGAATGCAGGAGTTGTGGGATCAGGAAAGGTTCTACACATATCATAGAAAAGGGTCTGGGAGCCAAGCATTGTGCCCCTGAGAGAACAGCATATGAAGCTATGAGTGTGAATGCAAAGGTGCAGTGGAAACCCCAGAAGACTGTAGAAGCCAGGAACATGGATTGTCTGAGGAAAACTGTAAGGAGGGAGTAGAGCCATCCCAAGAGAAAAGCCATGGGAGCGACAATCACTGGAAGTACGGTAGGAGTGGAACCACTCGAGCCCTTTGGAGTTCACATCTTGCCACAGATTGTCCCAGGTGCTGGATATGGAGCTAAGGGATTAATGGTTGCCCTGCTGGATTCTATTCCCTTATTGGTACCTTTTCTAGTCCCTTATTGATACCTTTCTTTCTACTCCCTTAGTGGTGCCTTTCTGAATGCAAATGTTTGTCCTATGCAATTATATATTGGAAGTGTTTAACCTTATTTTCATCCTAACCTTATTTTCACCCTAACTTTAACCCTAACCCTAACATACAGAAAGATTTAAGATTTGTTGTTTAGGAAATCTTCAGTGGGGTTTTTTTGTGTTTTTTTTTTGATGTATAATAAAAAGATTTTTTTTAATTTGCTGGTTTTCATTTTTACTTTTGATATCTGACAGCAAAATTTTCCAGCGGGATCGTAATAATGTCCTGCAATTGTTATAAACACCTTCCTGAGGATACACATCTTAGGAACATGAAATGAAAATTTGTAAGTATGTTTCAAAGGCCAGCTTCAGCATATAATTTCCTTATATAAGAAGTGGGTGTCAAACATATTTAACATAATAACATTTCTTAATTAGACCAAGATAAGAAATGCTCATGTCAAATCCAACCTTTGGATTCTAGAATTTTTTTTATTTGACTATTTTTAAAACAAAAAACTTTCAATAAAAAATAATACAATTTAGGAGGTCAATTATAAAGAATAATTTATCAAAGTAATTAGAACTTTCACTTAATTATAGTTATAAAAAGATACAAAAAGTGAAGAAAAGGAAATTTATTTTTAGTCCCCTATTTTACTTTTTAAAAATTTTTTTTATTTAAAGAGAAAAAAAAGAAAAAGGATAGTATTACAGAATTTCAAAATAAAACAGTAAGAAATCACTAGTTGATAAATTATATATTATTCTTTTAGAAATAGTTGTTCAAGTTACAAAATTAAAGCACACAAAGTGGACACTCAGGCAGTGAGACTGCAAACAGATCTGTTCAACAATCCAATAAGAACTTAGAAATATGGTTATCAATCCTACACACTTAAATATTCATGCAGTTATATCTTTTATAGCACTTCCTATTTCCTCTTTTTTATAATAGCAATTATACATTTTAAAAATTTTATTTAAAGAGAAGAAAAAAAGCAAAACAGAAAAAAGGGTAGCAACAATACAGAATTCTAAAAGAAAGAAAGAAAAAAAAAGGAAAAAGAGAAAAAAACCCACTAAGAAATCCCTAGTTTATAAATTACATATTGTCATCTTGGATGTAGTTGTTCAAGCTACAAAGTTAAAGGATATATAGTAGACATTCAAACAATGAGACTGCAAACAGTTCTGCTCAAAGATCCAACAAAGATTCAGCAGTATGGTCATATATTTTACACACTCAAACATACATGTAGTTATATCCCTTAGAGCACTTTCTTTTCCTCTCTTTTTATAATAGCAATTATACATTTTGGTTTTATTACACTTATAGTTCTTATTTACTTTTTACACTAGAGACACAGTATGATATTTATAAATATGATTCTTATTTATTTCACTAATGAGGATAGTCTCAAGTTGTCTCCATTTACCTATGAAGGCCTCAAGATCATCCTTTTTTATAGCTGAGTAATATTCCATTGTAGAAAAACGCCACATCTTTTTCATCCACTCTGCAGTAGATGGGCATCTTGGTTGTTTCCAAGATTTAGCTGTCACAAACTGTGCCACTATGAACATGGGTGCACAATCTTTTTACTTTTCTAGTAACTGATTTTTATACAAAATAAGCTTATTAATATGAGCTATAAAGGTCTGAAAATCAAACTATGGAAAGTAAATGTTATATTTGGGAGAAATACATAAAATAATTTCAAAATAATTTGCTATTTGTTTACTGAATATAAAACGGCCCCCAAAAGATCAAAGTATAGTAATAATCAATTATATTTGTTATTATATTAAGTTGTATTTTCTAAGATGTACTTCTGTGGGATAACATACCAAAGAAAATTCTAGAAGATTTTAATTTTTGAGAAGAGTGAACTATAAAATTTACTTCGATTTCTACAATACTAAATAGAAATCTATTAGCAATGAAATGTACACAAACAATTGATAAGTATTCTATACGGGGCTGGGGATTTAGCTCAGCAGCATAAGCACCTGCCTAGCAAGCACAAGGTCATGAGTTTGATCCCGGGTACAAAGAAAAAAAAAATTCTTTATATATATGCCATTCTATACATACTTGGAATGGAAAATTTAGACTAAGTTTCACTCCAAAATTGTTCCTTGTAATGTACATAATAATACTGATACACAATATTATTTACTCATGGATTAATGTAAAGTAACAAAGTATATATTCTTAGTAATTCTCTTAAGAGTTTATACATTAGTTCTTTTAATTCAATAGAGCTTTTTCTCAATTGATTAAGCAAATTACTATGGGAAACATAATCTATGCTAATATATGCAAACTAACAATATTTCTAATTCTCTTTCCTGGAGAGAAAACTGGAAATGATACTCATTCAACAAATTTTATTAGCCTAATACATGTGTGAATTTGAAAAAACTACAGCTTGAGTTCTTTAAACTCATTCAGTAATACTTTAACTAAATACCTTATAACTCACATAAGAATGAAATCTTACCTTTAGAGGCCTACACACGCCCTCAGTGATATGCCCAACAACTTCTTGAATATTTTCTTCAACACCTAAAATTAATTACTATATAATTAAAAATGTTTTCCACATTATACCCTTCTACACATATCCTAAAAAAAACTAACAGTTGACACCTATGACTGGTAGCATTAGTAACATTTAAAATAATAATAACAGTATCTTATAAAGTTTAATACTTTTAAGGCCATTACTAGGAGTGCTAATTAGACATCACTATTGTGTGTTAACTAAATATCTAGAAATCCTTGCTACTTCATTTGATTATTAAACCAATAAATTGAAAATTCTTTGTGAGAAAGAGTAAATGTGTGAAGAAGAGAGGAAGACAGACTGTGAAATATTTAACTGAAGAAAGTGATGTAAAGACGTGTGCACATTTGTTCTACCAAGCCCTTATTTGAGCATGTAAACTAAGGATATATAGTTGAAAACTACACCCTGCAATATAATAGAAACACTGACATTGCCTAGATATTGGCACTGCGTAAATACTGTAATTTAAGTACTGACACTTTCTAAATACTGTGCTGTGTACCTGACATTTACTACTTGTAACCACCTTCATGTTTACATAGATAGAAACTGAAACCCAAGTGATTTAAGTCATTGCAACAGAATAACCTACTTCATCTAATTCCACCTTTCTTAACCCTTCACACATGCTTTTCTAATACACCTTTAAAGAAAAACATTCCTTTAATTAGGTAATTAGGACAACAGAAGAAAAAAAAAAAGTTTCAAAATTGCAGACTTTCCCCGTCTAAGCCATATGCTGACGGGCTGAATTCCAGAGGTTATGCATTATCACTGATTTGCACATGGCCTCTCACAAATCATGTCGTGAACCTCTGTACTGGGAGGCTGAGCTGCACAAGTGAGACCAGGGGCAATAGTTATCTTCACTTCCTATTAAAAACAGAACATCTTTTAATTACATACTAAATCCTCAAGCTCCAAAACAGCCCTCTTAAGACAGCTACAACTAAGAAGATTTGAAATTTCATAGACAAGAATCAGCAACTCTCAAATGCAATCATTGTTCTCCCCCGAAACCAAGATAAAAAGTTTAAGTACATTCAGTACATATAATTATTTTTTTAAAAAAAGAGACTGGGTAGTAGGAATAAAAGAATTAGTAACTTAATGACTATAAGCAAGTCATTCAGTTTGTTTACTCAACAGATAAAATGGAGATAATATCAATTTTTACCTTTAAAGTGTTACATTGTAAATCTGAGACAATGTATGCCAGACACTCCAGAAATGTTTACCAGTGAAGCACAAGAGTGTAAGCTTGATATAGAAGGTAAAAGGTCCACTATAAAACTGAACAGTTAAGTGAAAGGCAAACAGGGATGGAGGAGCAGTCTATTAGCAGAACAAGGGGGAGTCTAGTGAGAGCAAGATGAATTAGGATGTTTATTGTACCATCTACATGTGAAGTGTTTATCTCACTGAAGAAGATGGTAACAAGAACAGGAACAGATAAGCCTTATTTTCTATTTAGGCACAGCAGTAACAATCGGTGCACCCACCTTGCACAGTTACAAGCTTTAAGAAGGTTTCGAGGTGTTCCTTTTCAGAAGCAGTGGCTTGATGGAGCCATGCCAACATATCTCCCACGTACCTAACAACAACTGCATGTTACTAAGATATCCTTCAAAAACAAGCCTTCAGATTCTGAAGTGGGGTCTGATTACTGTACCTCAAGGGGTCATGGGAGTGCATTTCAATGGGTCTAGGTGTACCTCCTGGACCCCCTCTCGTAAGAGCATCAATAAACCCTCGAACAACTGTACTTCGTCTGGCTGTTCCAAACTCATCTAAAGTATACCTAGAAGAAACACATTATACAAGAGACAGTTGATACTGTTTTTCCTAAAGGTTATATCAGACTATTCATGTGATTTCTAAAATAAGCAGGACATCTAAAGCTTCTTTAGATAATCTGTTAAGCAATATTGCTTTTAAATTAAAAAATCATGACATAACCTTGGGATATTGAAAAATCCAATCTAAATGCACATAATTTTTACTTTTCCTAAGAAAAAGTGCTGAAAAACAGTGGCAACCGCAGAAAAGGATACAGCAGTGAATTTTGTAAAGATAAAGAAAAAAAAAATCTAGCTAAGGTAGGAATCCTGAACACTTAAGGTTTTAGTAATCAAAAACATGATGCTTGATGACTTTACATTAAGCCATATACCTAGTTTCCAGAAGATGGTTACAATGAGAACTCTGAAAATCCAAAAACTAAGATCTCTATGTTAAAACACTTTCCTTACAATAATACTATAACTTACCACCAAAATTTGCCACCAAAATTGCTATTTTTAAAGGCTTACTCTAACTCCAGTATTAAGACATATTTGATGTTCCTTAAATTTACTGTATAAACATAGCCAACACTTTCTTTTGAACACATAGATAGAAGTAACCTATAATAACTGAAAATAGGAAAAATCATTCTATGCTAAAGGAATGGGTAGGGAAGCAAAGCTCTGAATTGGAGACAGGACAGTTTGTTATGAACTTTGTAAGGGTGGCCTAGAGTTGCCAAGAATTGTCCATCTCTTTCACTAGGCTCAGCTGTTTTCCATGTCACCATCATCCATGTATTACCATGCTCCAATAAAAAGCTCAATTTTTAAAGTGCACATGAAAAAGAATTTAAGCCAGCAGATTCTATAGCCCTTATTAAATCCCTAGACATTATTCAACCAGACTAAATATTAGGAATTATTTCATTAGCCAATGTATAAACAAAACTTACCAAGCTTTTCCAAGTATCTCCAGAATTAATTTCCAAGTTTACCATATTGCTGACCTCATGAAAAAATCCACATTTTGTTAAAGATGAGAAAGTTGGGAGATGGATTATTTCCAACTAACAGAAGCAGCATAAAAAATGGCAAATAACTAAATTTTTAGGAATCTGAACCTTTTTTGAGGACCATCCACTAATAATTACTTTGTGGATCTTTTTACGTGTATTTGTTTTTAGCTAAAAGGAAATAATTTTGAAGTTCTCTGCAGTGATATACTAGTATAGGAAAGGGAAGGTACAGTATTAAGCAAAGCATTGCCAAGCTGCTTAACTGCCTTACATTTACCTTTTACTTTATTGAAAACAAATTAGAACCAAAGCAAACTTCTAATTTTAATGCATGCTCTTCAAATACACAAGCGCACACACACACACACACATACACATACATTCAGTATGAACAAGGCTTTTTTTAAATAACCATTTAAGTCCATGAAATACACTTATGATCAGATGATATCACAGTGAGACATTCATAAGCTTTTAACTTTTTAAATATATAAAATTAATCCTCTTTTCAAAACCCTACTGACCATAAATTTCTGTTACTTGGACTCTTTACTGGGAGCAGAGTTACATCAGAAACTAGTGAATCCACTTGTATTTTAAAGGGGTTGTGGGGAGTTTACTAAGCCACCTAAACACGGGATTTAATCTGTAAACTAATATGAAACATCAGTAAACATTAATGTTAATCCTCCTGCAGAACAAATATAGTTTAAGCAAAACACTATGAATTAAAAGAACCTTCAGTGGTATCTGAAACACACAAAATATCTTTTTCAGAGTCAGAGGAAAACTGATTTCCCAACAAAGGGCAAAATTTCAAAAAAGTGAAGATCCAAAGTTTATAAATAGTACAAAAAATTATATAAATGATGAAAAGTTAGCCTTTATAAATCAAAAAATCATGAAATAACTTGTGTTCCATTGGAAAGAAACCATCAGTTTTTTTCATTTCTATTTATATTAAATTTCTTTTTAAATTTTCTGTACTCAATTAAAATAACACATCAATATCATAGTCATATACTATCTAACAGACAGGAAGTTTGACTACTTTTTTCAAAAAGTTCAGTAATTGATATTATCCTGCACACATACCTACACATTCTAGATATACTGAACAGTGAAGCACACTACAGAATTTACTAAGTAAAGTTCCTATGGTGCCATCTGGTGGTTAATATGAAACATTAAGCTTTTCCTAAATGTAATGAAACTACCACATGGAAAACACGATTATTTAAGAAAAAATAAATTTTCTTTATTGCCTTTTTTTTTTAGCATTCATCCTGTACTAATAAACTTGTCTTAAAAAGTCTACTTTCTGACTCAGCTTCCAAACAGCTCTAAAAATCTTTCAAGTTGTCATTATGGTCTGTGGTTCTTGGCATGTGCCTGTTGCCTATTTGCCTCTCCATTTTTTGTCATTCAAGTATTTCCTTTGATTACCAGACAGTCCTTAAATACACATCTACTTAGTTGACAGCTTTTTGATCACTTCTTCTTTAAATATAATAAGATCTAAAATTTAGTGATATGCCAAGCATCATTCTTAAGCATCTTAGATAAATGATCTAATTTAATCTTAACAGCACTGCAAGACTGGCACTACTATTCTCATTTTGCAACTAATGAAACTGATGCCTAGAGTGGTTCAAGGGCTTGTTGAAGAAATCTGACTCAAGAGTCCATCTCAGAAATCCAATATTTGCTTCTTTCCAAATGTTGATCGAGAATCATAACTTATAATGATACATCATCTCATCCCAATTAAGGAGGGCTATTATCAATAAAAAATGCTGGTGAGCATGTAGAAGAAAAGGAGCATTTATGTCTTCTTAGTAGGAATGTAAATTAGTGGAATCATTATGTGAAACAGTATAAAGGATCCTCGAAAAATTAAATATAGACCTGTAGTGTAATCCAAGTATCTCACTCCTGGGTGTATAAGCAAAGGAAATGAAGCTAACATAGCAAAGAGAAATACTTGCATGTCCACGTCTACAGAAGCACTATTCACAATGTTAAGATGCAGAATCAGGATAAAGTGCCTACTAAGAGATGAAAAAAGATGTAATACACATACACTGTGGTGTATCATCCAGTCATAAAGAATGAAATCTTGTCATATGCAGCAAAATGAATGGAAGTGGACAGCATGTTAAGTGAAATAAAGCAGACACAGAGACAAGCATCACATTTTCTCTCTCATGTGGAAAAAATTAAAAAATAGATAGTATTATGTGACATTAATGTGATATTAATGTGTTATTTTAATTGAGTACAGAAAATTTAAAAAGAAATTTAACATAAATAGAAATGAAACTAACAGGAAAGCAGAAGGGTGATGATTTGGACATGGGAAGGACACTGGCAGAAGAGACAGTGTACACACACAGAAGAGAGGAGGGTGAATGCTGCGTGCGTAGATGGAATGAGCAGAGCAAATCTCATCAACATAGGTAATTAATATGCATTAATAAAAAGACACAAAAATCATAATATAGTAAAAACGTACTAGCAGAAGTAAGCTGCCCTTTTTAGGTGCCCAAAATACACAAAGACATTTTTATAAAGAAAAGACCCAAAAATAGTGATTTGAATAAATATTTCACAAACAATGTAATGTTTGATTAAAATCAAATACCAAATGCTTTAAGTACTAAAAGACTCACACTCAGCACCAAAAGGTTAAAGTGGAAACCTTGGGAAAGAAATTTCAAAGTAAAAATAAACTGCCAGGCTGCTAATCAGCAACAACATTAGCTTCTCAAATGGACATGTACAACATTCAGGATGTCTAAAACCCAGCCTTTGCTGATGACCCAAGAGCCAGTGCAAGCTGTCACAATGCATTTCCCAAACAATTTACGTTCTGTCTCAGTCTACAGTTTTGACCTGCTACCCTTCAACCTGCAATGCTCTGTCCTCCCTCTTTGTCCAGGAAAATACTCATTCAACTTTAGAAACTCACATTACACTTATATCCTTAAAAGTATGTTCCATAATGTTCTTTTCCTCCCCCTGAATAGAATACATGAGTCATATAGCACCTTGGACACAACCCCTGCACCAGCAATTAATAAATTCTATGTAAATCCATTTGCTTAGAAAATCTATTTGGTTCCATAAAATAATTCAGTAGTTTGGGGGCAATTTTACTGACACTGTCTCTAGCACTTAGAAAAGTTCTTGATATATAGTAAATATTAAGTAAGCAGCAGTTAGTGTCAATGTTAGTTATTTTATATAGTTGTTCCATGACCTGTGTTGTGTAACTTTATTATAGACTAAGTAATGTTTCAAACAAAAAGGGAAATCTTGTAAAAATAGTTTAAGAAGTCTCTGAGAGAGATGAACTGACTGGGTATAAATGGCTGTGGAAGAATCACCTGGTCCTTTCCTCAATTATCATCAACTCCTGATTTCCTTAAAACTTACTTTCATACTACTCTAGGCATTTTTTAAAAAGCATTTACTTTTTGTTTTATAAGAATAAAATTATGATACTGAATAATTTTAAAAATCAAGTTAAAACACATAGGATTCTTATCATAAGTATTACAGTGGAGTTCTTGGTTGGTATAACTTACAAGATCGAAGATGGGAACTCTTTCTTTTTTTGAATCCTACTGAAGAAGCCCCGATTCTAAATAGCCTTTTTTTCACCTCTGAGTCATTATATCTCACAGTCAGGGTAACACAGAAGTTTTAGTGAGTTAAAAGTCCACAGGACTTAATGAGATGGCAGGCTAGGCACACTACCTGGTCTCAGTATAACTAGTTATAAGCATCTAGGTCCTCCCCTCTACACTGTTTTCTATAGCACATAACATCCAAATAAACAAATGCTCCAATGACACAAATGCATGAGATCAAAATATCACTGCACTAATTACCCAAACTATTATATATGATTTCAGTAATACTAAAAATTAAGGTAGATTATCAAAGAAAAAGTAGGATTTCTTACTTATATAAGACAGGCCTATCCTGTAGGGCTTCCATTGCCTGAGTTAATACAGGAGATACATCACATGACTCTTGTGTCAGTGTTCTACATTCACCTAAAAAATAATAAACAATATTATTTAATATTGTTAAGTTAAAATTAGATCTTTATTCATCCATTGTATATTAGAAGTCTAAAATTCTTCAGGAAACCTTCCCATGAAAAAGTACTTAGAAAAACAGAATATAGCAAACAAAACCTCAATGCTATCAACCAAAGCAAAAACTTAAGCTTACATAGTTATAAAACTTTACATAACCACATATGTTATAGGTACACTCCAGATCTGTATTTTTATTATAAGACTATATAGTTCAGAGTCAATCAATCAACAATTACCAGTTCATTTCCTCAAGAGTAATCTTTAAACAGTTTGCTATAAATGTTTATATGGATAACTGTTTTATAGTAATAAAATTACAATTTCAAAAGTTTAAAGTATATATATTACATATGTGTGTATATATATATATATACATACACAAAACTGTTTCTTGATTTGCATTTTTGCAGTGCTAAGGATCAAAGCCTGAATCTTGCACATGATAAGCAAGCACTCTACCACCAAGCTACACATCAGCCCCCAATAGATTGGATTTTAAATTTTAAAAAAATCTCTTCAATATTTTCCTGATTTCATTATTCAATTTTATGAATAAAATGCTTATCAGCAGTGATTACGTTCAAAGAACCTAGGAATTCTTCAGAAACTCTTGCTCTTCTGGGAAATGAGGACTCACAGCAGTACTGTGTTTCCTAGCATGTGCTGACTGAGAAAAGCACAGCACATGTGGACCTGGAAGCATCTCCACAAGGCTCTGTTAGACAGTGGGGGAACGCAATAAAATGTGCAACATCCTTGGCTTTGAGAAACTATAATCTAACTACAGATACAACAAACACATTGTGAAGAGTCACTAAGTAATAAGAGTAGCATACCATCGGATGCTAAATAAATGTTTCCAGTGGTTAATATTCAGAGATGAGAATTTGCTGTGAATTACTATAGTCACAAGAGTTTCAGAAAGCTGAGGGTGGACCTTCAACTTGGAAGGTTGAGATAAGAGTTGGACAGAGAGTCAGATAACAGAAACAACAGAAAGGTAGAGACAAATAGTAAATAACTAGTCCAGCTGGGCAAGTCACCCAGTATAGTAGAATTAGAGATATATACTACACCTATATCTAGTATATATTTAAGTCATTAACTGTATTTAATTCCAAAACCTCCCAACCATCAGTTTGCAGCACCTAGTAAAATACCACCTGTTCCTATTCCACTATTCCACTCCTGTTCTTTCTGATTCTCTTCTCTGGTTGTAACAGGATACTGTGCTAACAGTTCACTGAAACATTTTAAAACAAAAACAAATACGGCATTTGTGATAAGCAAAATAATGATGCTCCAAAGGTACCCACATTTTAATCCTTGGAACATGGAAACGCATTACCTTCTGTGGCAAAAGGGACTCTGCTAGGACAAACCTTAAAGTAGATAGATTTTCAGACTGCTCAAGTGCCCAGGATAATCACACGGTCTTAAAATGGAAGATGCTGGCAGAAGTGGATCAGAGATAGGATAAGAGACAGGAGGAACAGAAACTCAAAGTAAGAGATGGTCTTGATCTGCCTTGACTGGCTTTGAAGATAGAGGAAGAGGTCATAAGTGAAAGAACAAGGAAGCTTCTAGAAACTGGGAAAAGTCACAGTGACAGCCAGCAAAGAAATGAGACCTCAATCCTACAAATGCAAGAAACTGAGCTGTATCAACAAACTGAATAAATGAGGAGATGGACTCTCTTAGAACCCTACACCCTGGAATGTAGCCCTGCCAACACTGATTTTAGCACAGTGACCACTACTACGTCTGATGTGTGACCTATACAAATTGAAGATAATAAATTCGTGTTATCATAACCTATTAGTTTATGGCAATTTCTGACAGTGAAAAGAGACAACTTACCACTTACAACTTCATAGTTATGTAAATAATGAGACATAATCAACTTTAAGATAATCTAGGACAGAAACAGTCATTTTGTATCTCATCCTACATCAAACATACTATGCGACTAATAATAAATGCTCATGATACAAGCATAAAAAATACTCAAATGTAGTTTGCTTTTCTTAGTACTATAATCAAAATAAACAAAGGCCAAGAGAAATTTTAAAAATCAAAGATTTATTTTCACAAAGCGAGACAAAAGGAAAAAAAATCACTTACTTTGAGCCCATCGGTAAAGTCTTTCATAAGCTGTTTCTTGAAGTAAAGCCATCTGTTCCATAATTTCTAAACTAAAAAAAAAAAGATTTATTATAATTTAAACTTCTAGTCAATAGCAATATCTAAGTGCTTAACTATTTTTACTTAATTACACAATGATTTGGCTATACTATTATATTTTATCATATGATTTTCCAGTTTTGGTAATTAAATGTCAAATTTTAATTTTATCATTTGCTTATCAACTCCTATTTTAGTGTAAACATGTCACATTTCCCTCTTCCAAAGAAAAATAAAGATCACACTTCTATTTTGCAAAATGTCATATAGTTTCAAAAAGAACCTAGACCATCTGCCCAGGAGTGGAGGTGTTCGCCTGTAATCCAGTACTCAGGAGGATAAAGCAGGAGGATCTGTGCAAACTCAAGCACAGCCTGGGCTACACTGTGAGTTCAAGGCCAATTTGAACTACATAGCGAGATTTTGCCTCAAAAAAAAAAAAAAAAACTAGAATATCTAAACATTTTGGATATAACAACACAATTAGTTCAGTAAAAAGTTACTCACCCTGCTGTTTGTTGGTTTGTACGCAAGAGCACTTTGACATCATTATGAATCTGTTTTACTCTTCCCAAGGCCTTGAAAAAATCCTTTAAAATTAAGAATGTGACTTTAAAATGTCTATGCTTTCAGGCAAAATCACAGTATTCTCAATTAAAGATAATTACAAAGAGAAAACAAAATTACACCTATATTCTAGCAGTCTTCCTGTATTGATCTCAACTTTCTTCAGGTTTTTATAGAAGGAACAAGTATTACTATTTTAAGACATTATTAATTCAGTGCCTATTATGTGCCAAATAACATGCTAACTGCCAGGAATACAACATTTATAAACATACAAATTTCTGTTCTCCAGGATACACTCTGGGAAGGGAGAAATGCAAATATAAAGAGTAAAGCAAGACACTGTATATTACATGTCTTATGATATCAGCATGGTATTCTTACACTGAAGATTTTTTATATGCACTCTGTACCTGTTTGTGCCTATCATTCAAGAGTAGAACACAAAGTGAGAAGTATAGAAAATGTTCATTAAATATACAGAATTAACTGATACTGAACTGGTAACTGTTTTTTTTTTTTTCTTTACAGAAATGTGTTGGATGGCTGGGGATGCAGCTCAATGGCACAGCACCTGCCTAGCAAACACAAGGTCCTGAGTTCAACTCCCAGTACAAAAAAAAAAAAAAAAAAAAAAAGAAATGTTTTGGGGAGTCTTAGTTTCAGATGCTACATATACCACCACAAGAGACATTCAAGGAAACCCCACCCCACCTCAAAAACCTCACTTGTCCCGATGCCAGAATGATGACAACAGACTTTTATACCTCCTTCCCAGTTAGGAGACTGAAAGATTCCCTTCTGAGACAACTATGTTTTTTCATGGAAAGGCAAGAAGAAAGGGAATAAGAAAAAGGTGAGAAAAGTAAGAAGGAAGGGAGGAAAAAGAGGAGGAAGGAGGCAGAAAAACTGCTTTGTTTAGCATTTGAAAAGATTTAATAATTCTATTAGTTTGCAAAGAAAATCATAACTTAAGAATTTAGATGAACAAATAATTTCCAATTTCAGACAAGACATAAAGTTATTTTAAAAAATCATATTATCAATGTAATACCACTGTAATGAAAATAGAAAATGTGACATAACTATACTGCAAGGTCTGAGGAAGCAGATACATGTGTGTCATGTCTGTGTTGTGATGGGGAGAGGAGGCAAGAGGCTTAATCATTATACTTCATGATAGGAAATCAGCAGAAAGTAGTTAAATAGTCACAGTATATTCTTTTTAATTATAGATCTAGAGTACATAATTTACAGAAGAAGCAGCTAACAGCAGAAAACTGGTAGACAGAGGTGGGGAAAAATGGTAGAAATGATACAAATTTTCCTAATAAGTTGTGTAGTATTCTGTTTTCAAAAAATACAAGTGCAACTTTGAAAAAAATTTAAAACTTAAATATGCATGTTAATCTCTAAATTTAAAAATATTTCTAGATGAAACATTTTTCAGATAAAAAAAAAAGATTCAAAATGACATGTTCTCTATAATGTGTCTAACTGCTACACTTCAACATTCTAATGAAAAGGTTACCTCAGTAACAGGTCCTTCTCTGGTACCTCGGAGGAGACACATTTCATCAGAAGTCAGCTGGAATTTGGATAAGAAGGCATCTGCAACTTGTGCTCTTATTTCTAATCTTTGACTATCATGAAAAAAAGTAATACAAATCAAACATGTTATACTTGCATAGCTGTAAAACAGATTGTATTGCTGATATAACTTTTGAAAATAAAGGTGTGAAAGACTCTAAACATCTTTGAAAACCTCATTGTTCTGTCTCAAATATTGGAAGCTCATCAGTCTTGTTTGTAATAAAATTACCACAAGCTCATCAGACATGTACACAATCAAGCCAGCGGATTTAGATCTACTTTTAGATTTGTGCACACAGTAAAAGGAGTAGGTTATTATGCAAAAGAAGAAATAAGTTCACATTACATTGCCAATTTTCAGTCACTTAGAAGTACTTGAATAATTTAACTTATACTTAAAAAGATTATTTTCTGGGAGAGAAATATGCCTGTTTTTGATCAATTTCTTCACAGTCACTAGCATGTCCTAAATTTTTGAAGTTTTCACATGAAATACATACAAATATCAGGTCTATTTGTTTTTGATTTTAGCTATAATCAACAACTCCTTTACTAACCCTTCAAAAATGGACAAAGTCCATTCTCTACTTTGGTCTTTCCCCATGTCTTCTCCTTGATAATAAAAACACTCTTTCAAGTTATATTACCTGAATGCAATCTAAGTAGACTGTCTGACAACTAGGAAAAGGCATACTTTATTCTGGATAAAATCTATGGCCATGAGAGTTAAGGAACGATTACCATCTAAAGGCCAGTCATGACCACTGAAATGCAGACAGACTTACCATTCTTGGTTTCTGTATCTTAGATTTGAAGACATACAAATGAAATTATAAAAGCATTTCACCACTAGTGTTCACAGAGCAACAGCATTCCATAATCCAACAATATTCAAATGAGAATTAACAGAGCACCATTTATGGAGACAGCACAATACACTTGTCCTCTTTGTTTTATTTGTACCATTGGGTTAGAAGGTTTTAAATTCACAAAACCACCGAGTCCTACTGAACAACACAGAAATTTACAAAGGAAAAGTCACTAGGTATTTATCTCAAATGAGGAAGTAAATCATCTAAGAATATAGAGTTAAAAGGCTCAGTTTTCTAAAAATGAAATTTTTATTTTAAAATTTTTTATTAGCACATTTGCTGTACATAATGTTTCCATTCCTTGTGTGGAGTTAGTACATGTACATAGCACATCTTAACTTCTTTTCTTCCCTCTCCCACTTCACCTCTTTATCCCCTTCCCATCTAAGAAAGACCTATCATCTGACTTCCCATTATCTATTGTGTATTTCGATCTTTACGTATAATTCGGGTTTCCCTTATAAGAGAAACCATGTGATATTTCAGCTTCTGTGTCTGATTCCTTTCATTTAATGTATTACTTTTACCTAAAAGTCACCTTAACAGGGTTTCTTTTACAGTATTAAAGTTTCAAAAATTATCATACAGGATTTAATTATAAAGCTTCATAAGATTCCTTGAGACTATACAAATTAATCATTTGAAAACTACAATTTCTTTGGTGCTTTTTAAAATAAATCTTTAGAATCAATTTATTAGGGACAAAGAAAAATCAGATTCTTTAGTTCATAGTTTCATTTTGTTCTAAGTAAAACTAGTGCTATCATCATGAGCAAACTCATCAGTCACTTAATTAGTTCCAAGTAACACAGCTGACTGAATCTAAAGATCAATTCAAGAATCAATCCAAGGAATGAGCTACATACTTTAAATCTACAAGAAACAGTCCCAAAATACTTCAATGATGGTCATACTACTAAAACAAGGGTCTGTTTTCTCAAGACAGCAACTTCTACGTAGTAACAAAATAAATTGTATTATATTTTGAAAACCATATTCTTGCTTAGTTTTACCACATAGACTCTTGTCAAATAAGTTAGTACAACCATTCAGACAGAAAGTTACTGCCAGATGGTTCTTTGGTTTGCATGGTAAGATTTGGACACTGAAATAGTATTACTTGGGAAAGTCTCAAAGAAGGATAGTGTGACAGAGGGAAATATGATGCTGACCTGGCTCTCACATCACTGATACAAATATTTAAATATTACATGAAATAGTTAACATAAGCCATTTTATATAAATGATTATAACGTCTAGATACTTTAGATTCATGCAATCACTTTATGATATCAATAAGTTACAAGACATATAACTAGAACATATATACTGTAGAAAATGAGGCAGATAAAAATATGAAGTAGATCTATGTCAGTAAATATGGCTTTATAAGACATTTTATAGATACAAAAAGCAAGTTGCAGAAAAATACATATGGGAATTCCAACTCTTTTGTTTGTTTGTTTTTGTTCTTTGAGACAGGGTATCACTATGTAAAAGGCGAAAGGTTTATGTGATCTGAAGAGAAACCAGAGTATCAGGGTATCACTATGGGGCACAGGTGGGCTTCAACTCATTATGCAGTTGAGCTTGGCCTAGAACTTCCTGTGATCCTGTCATCCCTCCTGAGTGCTGAGATTACAGGCCCTCACCACCATGCCCAGCTGGGTTAATGTTTTCAAAGTAACTATATACACACATAAATTTACCATATCCAGTTACATATTGCCTAATAAAGACTTAATTTCTATTTTTTAATTCCATCAAATAATTCCAGAACATGATTTAGAAATCCTTTGGTTCTTTTTTTTCCCTTGAAAATACATCTTCATCATAGATTAACTCTACCTTCCATGAAATGATTTCAAAATAACAAGAAAATATGGACATGGGATATAAAGCAAATTTTTAAAAATATAAAAAAATGCAAATGGCAAAACAGTAAAAAATGTCCATTTGCCAATTATGTATAAATTAGTCTAATCTTTTTAAAAAGAAGTTACACAAATATACATTGGGACACTTTAAAAAGTTTATAACATTGATTCATTAATTACAATTCCAATTATTTATCATAAGCAAATAATGTGAACTTTATATAATGATTTTTAAACATTTATTGAACCACTATTTTTAGAAATGGAAAAAATAAGAATATTCACTAATATAGAATGGTTAAACATATGTGGGTTCATTCAAGATAAAACAGAATATTAACATTAAAGATATCATATTTTAAAATAAAAATCAGAAAATAGATGTACAATATTAAGTGATAAAGCTAATAACCACTTTATACCTGATTTTAACTTTCTTTAAATTTCATGTAATAGACACATACTATGTTAAAAAAAAAAGGGGGGGGGAGTACTTTTATGCACTCAAGAATTTCCAATTAACTATTCAAAAGACAGTTAAGTGAAATGACCCTGTTTTGACAGTATTTTTAAGCACCTGGCTGTCAATTATAACCCTAAAAAACAATGTTTCTACAAGATTCCTTTTGATTCTAAAATAAAAAAGAAGAAGAAAGGAGAGATGATGACTCCCACACCTTCTCCTAACCTTTTATTAGATATTAAAAGAAAATAAATCTGCAATATTTTCTTACATGTACATTCATGCTAAATGATTTCATATTTGTTACCAATTTCAAAACCTAGATTAAATTAGCTTACAACACAATTAAATTAAAACTACTAAAAACTAACATAGCATGAAATAAAGAGGATAAGAAAGTAAGTCTAGGTAAGAAAGTTCTTGCAATGAAGAAGCATAAAATAGTTCTAAATTTCAGTTAAGAAAGCAGATGCAGAAAGAAGATGCACTACAGTTTAGTTTGTGTAACAAAATGGGAGTAGCAAGATTACATTTTTTCACATATGTCACACAGTGTGCCCCTTATGTTAATAATTTAACCATGACAACAACCCTGTGATGTAGATGCTATTCTCTTTTTTCTGATGTAGAAGCTTAGGCTAAGGGAGGTAAAGAAATAATCTGTATAAAATTTAAATACTAATAAGCAAGAGATTCAGATTAGAACTTATATTTGTATTCTAATAAAATTTTTGTTATTCTAATTCTAACAGAACAATTTCTACTCTATTATTCTGATATAATAGTCATTCTAAAGAATAACTTACTTTCTTCAAATGCTATATCCTTCCATTTTAACATATTGAACCTCAACAAATAAGTAAGTATTCTGCAGAGGCTATTCTTCAGAGTCTCAAGGAAAACCTGGCTGGCAGGCCTTTACCAATGCTAAAAGTATAACAGCAACTTCAGTACTATTAAAGTATAGAGAGATATGCTCACAGCCTCTCCTGACCACCAATGACACTTATCTGTTAGCTAACAATGATACATGAAATGGACATATTAAATTGAGGTCTTATAAAGACAACTTTATATTAAGCTTATTCAAGCATCAGCTGTCATTAGGACTGACCACCTTCTAAGCTGAAAACACATCTGTGGCAGTTATACATTTGTCTGAATAAGGATACCATGTGCTATGGCTTGTATCTAGACGTCCCTCACGTGCTCATAGGTGGGACTTTCTGGAATGGTTGGATCATGTAGATGTGATACTGGAATTAAGGCTGTATGGCCCTGGATTAATCCACTGATTGGTTTAGCATGGTTTTGGGTGTGGATAATGAAAGGCTCACCTTAGGTGTGGGTGGGGCCACCCACACGGCTTATAGCCCAGTGGGATAAAAAGAAAAGGGAGGTTTGCTGCTTCTGCTGCTTTCTGCCTATCTTGCCATGGACTATTTCTCCTGAGATGCCCCTCTGCCATGCTGCCCTGCTCTGGTGCTGGCTGACAAATGCACTGAAACTTCTACAAACTCTGAATTGAAATAAACCTCTTCTGCTTCAATTTTAAGTGTTGGATATTTTGTCTCAGCACAAGAAAAGTAATGAAGACACCATGTTATTCAAGTAAGGCCATTGCATCTCTATTTCTAAAAGTAACTGCTCGTTTGTGAAGATTCCTATTAAAAAAAGGAAATATTTAAAAGTAAAACGCAACCCTTTGCTTGCCCCAAGAACCCATTTCATTATTTTGCTATGTTACTTTCCTAACATACACTCTCACAAATGTTCACTTGGCACATAGTATCTATAGCTCTTAGGGTACTAACTACAATGTCACAAATTTTCCTTTCCCAAAAGCATACCATACCGAACACGTTTACAGGCCTACTAAAATAATACTGTAAAAAAATTTATTTAATTTTGAGAAAATATGGACAAAAGTACTATATTCTAATATTGGCCCCTAAAACATTAATCAGTCTTATATATTTTAACTGGCCTTAATGTTCATTTCTCTATTCCCATTTCACATTCCTTTTCTGACATTAGAGTAGTTGCTTTGCCCACTCATTATTCACTCCAAAATTATTCTCTGCCTTGCAGGAGACTAAGGCAAGAGAATCAGTCAAGCTCAGGATTTAAGACCAGCCCGAGCAACACAGTGAGATCTCATCTCAAAAAACAGAAATAAAACAAGATTATTTTTATTGAATCTACAATGCACCAGGGCTGGAGATAGAAAAGAAACCGAGAATTTGCTATTGTTCCCAAGATGCCCAGTTTGGGGGTAAAGGGAGACACAAAACACTCAAATCAACGATTAACTGCAAATAGCTACAATACATATTACAATAAAGACAGCAATGGAAAGATTAAACTCAGAACTGAAAAAGTGTAAAAAAACATATATAGGAGTGTTGATCTATTATCCCCTGGGTTTCAGTCACATTTTTCCAATTAAATCAATTCTTGTTAACAAGCATTAAATTAAAAGAAAAACTCATGTTTTACATCTCTAACTGGGAGCTTATTTTTCTGAGACTTTTCTTTCAAAAGAGCTGTTATAATATGAAAATTCTAAGTTTATGCTAACAAAAGGCTTATTTCTGTGACAGAAATCCAACTGCCTTTCCTTGACGATCCAAGCTCTGGAGTGGCTATCAGCCTTTCACACTGGCCTAGTCTACAGCTTCTCCCACTACTGAGAGATAACAACCTTGCGGTGAAGGAACTGCTTGTACACTGACTGGTGGTTCCACACACAAACTAACCCACATGAAAATAACACACATAAACAATGGCAGAATGTATCAATGTCATGATCCTATTTGTGCCAGCATACTGTAATTTTGCAAGATACAAACATCAGAGGAAAAGTGTATAAAGGCTAACGGGGATTTTTCTGCATTATTTCCTATAACCATCTGTAAACCTATAATCATTTCAAAGTGAAAAGTTTAACTTATAATAAATTAAAATGTTTTTTCAAAGCTTAAAGGTTAGGAAATAGGAGAGTAAGGTGGTTCAGTAAAGTTCCACCTTTGGGGAAAGGGTCATTTCAACAAAGATAAAATAATATGAATAATGTTTTGGCTAGAGCAAAAGTTTTCTAATTATAATCTTCAGGCCAAAATATTAAGGGCAAGTCTGAAGTCTAATTCAAGATCTACTGAATCACTAATTAAAAAATAGCTATTTTTATACAATCAGAATTTCTAAGGATAGAGACAAAATGTGCCATTCTGTCAAGCTCCCATGTGGCTCTGTGTGCCCTGCGATAAGGCAGAGCGAGCATGAATCGTAGCACTGTGTAGAAAGAGCAGAAAGGAAAGCCAGGGTAAAGTCAGATGACTCCAGAGGCACCTACGAGCAGACTATTTGCAATGATAGAAACAGCATGATGAAAGAAAATTTAGGGTCAGGCAACGAATTTCAAATCTTATCTTGACAGCTTTCAACTCTGAAGAAAACACTGAACATTCTTCATTGTTGTTTGTAGAAATTATCCTTGATCTTCTTTTAAAATGATACATGGAGTCCTAATATATTAAATAAGTACAAATGAAGTTCTTCTAACTAAAATTATACTGAGATTCTGGCTCTCAGAGTCCAAATCTTGTGAAGGAACCCTAAGGTTCAATGGACCATCATTTGAAATCCACAGGTTAACATAAGGTAGACATTCCAGTATCTAACTGTATATTATTCACACGTGTTAAAACAAAAATATGGTTGATTTGCTTTGTAGAATTTGCTGAAGCATTTGAAGAATTATGTTAGCTAAAATATCTCATTTTGCTCATTTTAGCAAATATTACTGTATTTATCAGTTTTCCATCATTGAGCCAAAAATACCTGCCACTGCAGCTTAAAGGAATGAGGTTTATTTTGGGTCACAATATCTAAGGTTTTGGCCATGGTGGTCTGGCTCCAAGGCAGAAACATGGCACAGCAGAGAGAAGCTGCTCTGTTCACTGCATCAGCCACTCAGACAGCAGGCGAAGAGCCTGAGGGGAAGGGGCTAGACCACCTCCCAAGGTCATACCCCTCATGACCCACTGGTACAACCAGAAATTGCTTTACTCCTCTCTCAGGCATCTCTCAAGTCAATCATGCTGACAATCAAGATGAACCATCTCAAGTATTTTACTCCAGAAAAGCACATTATATTGGTAACTGTCTTACCTACAAGGGATCATTTCAAGCAATATGAGTCCTCTGTAGCCCTGAGACTCATTCTTTTGTGGAAGTAACTTCACATCTCTGTACTCTATAATTTCCCATTACCCATATTTTAGTCCAAGGAGAATTGTGTTAAGAAGAATTAAGGGCTATGAAACAATGTTAAGAGTAACTATGTACCACATACATGTACTAATAAAATAATAAAAAAAAAAGAGTAGTAGATGTGAAATACAGAGGGGTGCCACGTGCTTGCCACTCTAAGGTATGTGGCAGTTCTTTTCAATCTTTTGACCATGATTGACATTAAGAATATTTTAAACCATTACTAGAAACTGAAACAAAAGTTTTATAAAATATATTTATCTAAACTAGTTTCTATTTTATTTTACCCTAATTTATTTAGGGTTCTTATAATCATTTAAGTAACTTCACAACTCATTGGTCTTCATCTCCAATTTGAAAAACACTAGCTTGATCACAATTACAAACTTTTTCTTAAAAAGTCTAAAAAGTATTTGAGGCTTTGTAAATTATATTGTCTGCTGTAACCACTCAACTCCACTATAGCAGAGTGAAAGCAACTACAAACAATAATACACAAATATACAAGCATCATGTGTTCCAATAAAACTTTATTTACAAAAGTACGTGAAAGTTGCATTTTGCTTGTCATCCCAGCTTGACAACTTCTGATCTACATACAGTAAGTACAGCAGAGGTACTCCATAATAAGCAATTAAGATACGAGAACAGTATCTCCACATTACTGACAAAATACCTAGAACATTCAGACTTAAAGAACTTCCCCATTACTGAGTTGAACACAGGTATACTACATCACAGCACATCATGTCAATTTGAGAACTGAGAAGTTTAAAAGCTTAACTAGACGACTCAGCAGGAGGCAGGGTCCTCACTTCGTAAACATTCTGAGATTGTGGAAGAGGCGTGGCTATGGTGTGGATGGACAGACTGCGTACAATATAAGGGAGGAAAGAGGCTTGTTTTCCCCCTTTTGGCTCTAGTTGCTTTTGTTGTCTTCTGCCACCTTGAAGTGTTGCCCCTATGCATGCCACCCTGCTTTGGAGTCAACTGATTATGGACTGAAACCTCCACAAACTGTGAGCTAAATAAACCTTTCCTTCCTTAATTTTGGGTGTTGGATATTGTCTCAAGCAACGAGAGTAATCAAGACACACAGTATATCCTTATTACTGACAAAATACCTAGAAAGATGTAAAGTGCATCCCCATTACTGAGCTGAACACAGGTACACTACATCACAGCATATTTTTCCCTCTCTATTCCAGCCATAAGAGATGCATGGCTTTTCTTTTTAACTTTGTTAATGTGTTTTAGTAATATTCAATAAAACATATGACAATAATCTGTACTACACTTAACTTCATCCACTCATTCTTTCAATCTGCAGTTTACTTACTTTTGTAAACTATAAGGAAAACTTACACAGTTAATTCTTTACATAGATTCTTTATGTTAGAAGGGATAAATCACAACAAAAAGATAATAACTGTGAAGGAAATAATTAAAAATCTGAAAACAATTACATTTTAAAAAGCAGTAATTTCTGAACTGCACAGTAAATAATGGCACATCATCTCTATTCCAGAAAGGAAATAAACTCTCAAACTCAGTATTGAGTTTAATGCTCCTAAACTACTATTTTAATGTTTAAATTACTATTGGATAATAATTTAGAATCCTATGTCTTGTGTCAATTTTAAATCATGTTTTGAATATTTTTATCTTGATTTGGAGTTATAAACAATTTTCTTTCCACTGAAGCACCACTTAATGAAGTGGTGACAATACAAAGAAAAACTTACCTTTCAGTTTGAAGTTTAGTGGTTTTTACTATCAAATCTTGAGTCTGTTCCTTTGCTGCCTAAAATTAAAAACAATCCAACATCAGTACATTCCAATTTCATTATATTTCAAAACACTAGTACCATTATTCACTGCAGCTCAGGATGATAGCAATGAGATCACACCCCAGAATTCAAAAGTTTTAAAAAGGCCCAAGAAACTGAAATAGATGTTTCAGGGCTCATACACACACCTCTAATAAGAGGAACTCCCTCAGAGTATTCAATATATGGATAATGCTAAGACTTAGGAGAAAGAAAAAGGCATCTAGATACTGGTTAAGAAACTTCATAATTCATTAGGCTTTTTAAGAAACAAAAGCACTGAAAGAGCAACTTAAAGTTGAGAACTTGGCTTCAGCTATTAAATGTTTGGTTAAGAAACTGAGACCTCTAGTAAATTAAATCACACAAATGCTGGTAATTTCTATCTTATGCAATGGACTTGCATAAGATAGAAATTAAAATTTTTCAGTTAAAATATATAAACAATCTGCCAAGTAGGGTACTGGTGAGAATGAGAGATAGCTCCACCTAAAAGACTATTCCTGACCAAGTTTCACATCATACCAACCAATGTTCTTCCCCAAAGTCAAAGCTGAAAAGATGAGGAATGAAAACTTGATTTAAAAAAAAGAATTATTTCCAAAGATTAGAAATATATTCATGAAAAAAATTTAAAAAAAAATAAGTACAGTCAATGGGATTGTCTCCCAAAGATCAAAACTGGAGAAAACAGCAAGTATAAGGCAGTAAGCAATGAGAGGAGCGGCATGTAAACATAAGACAGGTAGAAACATAAGGTCCCTGCCTTGAAGGGGTACTCAGCCAGAATTATGCAAATATCAGGACACTTGTAAGTGGAAAATATAAACAATGGAACATAAAGCAGGGAGTGAATCAGTCTGTTAAAAGGAGGATACCAGAGCAAACACTGGAAGACATGGGGTCATTTTCACACTGAAACACTTTTATGGTTTAGGTCTAGATGTTCCCCCAAAGCCTCATGCAGTCATGTGGGTTGGCTTCTAGAGTGTGTGATTGATTCATGGTCCCATGCTGGGATTATGAGTGTGAGTGCTACACCTGCCCTGGGGCATGTGGCCTGTATACAATGTAAAGGAGGGAAAGAGGCTTGCTCTCCCTCACTTCTCCCTTTTGCTCTTGTTGCTTTTGTTGTCTTCTGTCACCATGAACAGTTGTCCCTCTGTCATATGCCACCCCTGCCTTGGAGTCAGTCAATTATGGACTCAAACCTCTACAAACTATGAGCTAAATAAACCTTTTCTCTCTTAACTTTGGGTGTCCAGTAGTTTGTCTCACCAATGAGAGAAAAGTAACTAAAACAAACACTGTAATAAATAGCCATGATTCTTATAAATTTTCTAGAGCTGTCTCAAATCTAAACATCTAGGCTCTGGGTTCCTAAAGCCTCATCCTCCAGCTCTGAGTTCCTAAGGCCTCATTCTCCAGCTCTAAATATCTATTGTCTCAGCCTCCTCCTTCCTGCAAGAAGTTCTCAGGTGGTCAGTTAAAACTGTGTCTTACTGTTTTCTAGAGGTCTGGTCAATAATATTGTGTTCCCTGAAACCAAATTACATTTCTAGCAAACAGTGGATATTTTTAATACATAGATCTGCATATGCATCAGTCAGCCCAGTATCTTAAGGAATGGAGAAAATGTTATGGTTAGGGTCTGGATGTCCCCTCAAAGCCTGATGTGGTCATGAAGAGCTTTCAAAAGTGACTGAATCTAGAGTTTATGATTGGTTCATTGTCTAGTGCTGGGATTGGCTGCATGAGTGATGCACCTTCCCTGGGGCAGGTAGTTTGCAAACAATACAAGAGGGGAAGAGGTTGCTCCTCCCTTTTTGCTCTTTGGCTCTTGCTACTTTTGGTATCTGCTGCAGCTGCCATGAACCGTTGCCCCTCAGCCACACCACCCTGCTTGCAGCCAGCTGAATATGGACTTAAACCTCCACAAACTGTAAGCTAAATAAACCTTTCCTTCCTTCATTTTGTGGATTGAGTATTTTGTCACAGCAATGAGAGAAAAATAACCAAGACACCTAGCTAGAATTATGAGCTTTCAAATCCTGTAACTTCTTCAAATGCTTACATTTTTTCATGTCATTTTGCTTTAAAGTTTAATTTTCACCCCTTGCATATTTTTGTCTTTTCTCAGATACAGAATTCTGTCAATTCTAAAAACTATTTACATTTTTAATATTTCTGACAAAAGAATGCTCCACAAAATCAGTATCAAAAATGTTAGATTCTTTTTAGTCTTAGTTATGAATAAATTGAGACTATATATTGCAATCAATAATATCTAATAAATGAGTGAAACAGGATAATTTTAGTACAATGCAACATAATAAGAATTTTCAAATATTTTTGTGTACTTCTCATTCTTCACTCATAAATTGAGGTGATGGCTCCAAAATAACATTTAATATACTTGCAAAGATTATTATCCTAAAATGATTTCTAGTTAATTTATCAGCAATGTTAAGGATGATTATTTTTCACTAAATAATAAATATGGCTCTAAATATAATTTATATAAGTAAAATCATGGCCAAAGAGATAAACTATAACATACATAAAATTACTAAATTTTTAAATGTTATCTCAAAATAGTAACTTTTAAGCCCCTTGCTTAAAATAGTTTACAAAATTGAAGTAAATTAATTTTTATATCTTAAAATGATGAGAGAAAATAAAAAATACTTTTCCTTATAGATAAGTAAATTTAAAACATTAATCTAGAGTTGATTTATGAATGGCAACTACTTTGATTACAAGTCACTAAATTACCTAGTCTGGGCTCAAACTTGTGACCCAGTTGCCTCAGCCACACGGAGTACTAGGATTATAGGTATGTACCACTATGCCTGACTTAAGAATATAATTTTAGAAGGCATATTAACTTTCAGAAACTAGAAGATGAGAAAAGGAAACCAAAGGTAAAGAAAGGGACAGTTAAAAACTAGTCACTATACAAGAAATTTAGAGAAGACCTAACACCACTACTTCTCAACTCCTTAATGAAATTCAAAGGGAAGCAATATTCCCAAATTTGTTCCTGGAAGCAAGCATTACCCTGATACCAAAACTGGAGAAGGACTAAGAAAGTGAATTACAGGCTAATTTCCCTAGTGAACATAGATGCAAAAATTCTCAGTAAGACACTGGCAAACAGAGTGCAGCAAATCATCAAGAAGATTATATACAAGTGGGATTCATCCCAGGGATCCAGGGATGGTTCAACATACACAAATCAATAAATGTAATACAACACATTAACAGAGCCAAGAACAAAAATCATATGATTATCTCAACAGATGCAGAAAAAGCTTCTGACATAGTCCAGCACCAATTCAGGATAAAAACCCTAAAGAAAATTGAAATAGATGGTCTTTATCTTGATCTGATAAAGGCCATATACAACAAACCAACAGCCAACATCATACTAAAAGGACAAGAAAAAAACTCCACCAAAGGACTACTAGATTTAATAAGCAAATTTGGTAGCATAGCTAGATACAAAACCAACACTCAAAAATCAATAGCCTTCCGGTACATAAATAACCAACTCACTGAGAAAGAAATTAGGGAAACAACACTTTTTGCAGTAGTACCCCAAAAATGAAATGCTTAGAAATCAACCTAATGAAGGACATAAAAGACCCCTACATTGAATCAACAACTGGGATCTCATCTCATTAAAAAGCTTTTTAGTGGCAAGAGAAACCACCAACAGAGTGAAGACACAACCTATAATGTGGGAAAAAATGTTTGCCAGTTGTAGCCCAAAGGATAACTATCAAAAACAAATAAAGAACTCAAAAAATCAGACCTCTAAAATATAAATACCCAATCTAAAAATGGGCATCTGAGATGAATATATACTTCTCAGATGAAGAAATACAAACAGCAAACAAATTTATGAAAAAATGTTCATTATCACTGGTCTTTTGAGAGATGCAAATTAAAAAAAAAAAAAAACACTGACATTTCACTTCATCCTAGAAAGAATGGCTATTATCAAGAAATCACCAATAACAAAGTCTGGAGGTGCTGTGGGGAAAAAGGAACCCTTCTCCACTGCTGGTGGGAATACAGACTGGTGCAACTACTCTGGAAATCAGTGTAGAGATTCCTCAAAAAACTAGGATTGCAGGTCCCATTTGACCCAGCAATTCCCCTTCTTGGTATCTTCCCAGAAGAATTAAAAACATTGCACCCCAGTGATATATGTGCACCCATTTTATAGCAGCACAATTTGTAATAGCTAGATCTTGGAAACAATTTAAATGTCTATCAACTGAAGAATGGATAAAAAAGATGTGGTAATTTTATGCAATGGACTACTACTTGGCCATAGAGAAGGATAAACTTGAGACATTTATAGATAACTGGATGTAACTAGAGACCATACTCATAAGTGAAATAAATTAGACTCACATGTGTAATCATCATATTGTCTCCCTAGGGCAAGAATAATGTGTATGTATACATATATGTATATATGTGCATATATTATTAATATATAAACAATATATAATATATGTATTATTTATATATATACATTTATATTATATATGTATATATCCATTACATATACATATAAGTAAATGATAGTTAAAATAGTTATGTTACTAATTTCTCTTAGTTCATTGAAAAGAATGGTTTGTGCTAATGTTATTTGAACAATTAAATGCAGATTATCTTGTACTGAGTGAGTAATTTAAAGATAACAATATGCAATGTATTAACCATTGCCATCCTCTAATTATCATGTTTTGAAATTTATTTTTTTCACTTTAAAATTTAAAAAAAAATTTAAAAAAACAATCGCTAAGCAACAAAAGTATTATCTATAAAAAATAAAAAAATGGTGATAACAATTTGGAAAGATTATAAGATTATTTATTTCAAAATTGAAGATTTAAAAACTAGACTAAGAGAACAAATACACACCAAAAATATGTGATATATTAGTAACTATCAAAATGTAGAAAGAACAGGAAAATGAAATATTAGAGAAACAGGAAACTAACTAATCCCATAGACAGATCTCTCAAGTAGCCTATGATTAATCTGTACAGTACAAAGATCAATGACACTTCCTATAATCACTTGTTATTCATGAGTTCAGGAAAATCTCAGAAATAGAAGGTTGGGATTAAAATGTGAAGGTAGCAGACATAATCGTGACTGACTCTTAGGAGGAATCTGTTTCACTCCTGTTCCAAAATTACTGAACTAGGTCAAATGCAGATTCTACAGTCAAACTAAAAGTTTAGGATTGCTTAAATAAGCAGGCTCAATATTATGCATATTTTAGGCTAAGCATGTAACAGAATTAAGCTGGGTCTTTATAAACACAGTTTTAGTTTAAACTTATTTCCAAGACATTCTACTAAGGAATTCATTGCTGCTGAACTTCTAGGATAGTACTTAATTGAAAGGTTTGTGCAAATTCTACACAGCTCAGTACTACCAAAATATAAAGGCGTCTGGAGCTAAATGAACAGCATTAATAAGCTATCATCCAAAGATACATGAACATTTATACGTTTTTTAAAATAGTACATTCTTTATACACAAATTTCCTAAAGGATATGATGTATCAAACATCCATATATTTTATAGACCTACTGCACAATTTTTGAAAGTTTACTTCGCACCAAGAGCTATAATGAATTACACAGTACCTGTAGGCGGCTTGTCATATCTTGACAACAACTGCTCATTGCTTGAACATCTTCATTTATACTTTCAAGCTCCTATAAAGGAGAAAAACAATCAAACAGTATATACTGTTGAATTTCTCTTCTCTTAGACAAACCTTCATCTCAGTCTCATAAATTTTTTTTGATCATTTTTTTTGATGGCATGTCAATAGATCATATTTAAAATTGGAGTGATACAAAGGCTATTTCATACTAAAAAGGTATAAACAAACCTTTTAAACATTCTTTTCAGTGGTGTAAGAAAAAATAAATGCTTTAAAAACATGTATATTTCTTTTTTTAAAACTTTTTTTTTTGTCTTTTTGAGACAGGGTCTCGCTATGCAGTTCAGGCTGGCCTTGAGCTCACTTTGTAGCCCAAGCTGGTCTCGAACTCGCAACAATCCTCCTGCCTCAGCCTCCCGAGTGCTGAGATTATAGGCATGAGCCACCACACCTGGCGAAAATATGTATATTTCTTTATATAGAAATTTTAATGCTGAAAAGTTATACTATGACCACAAATATGATATCTATATGAGGAAATAAATATATTAGTAGATCTAAATACTTTACAATTTACACATACCTGAAAACACTATGTTGTACATTATATGTAGGTACAAATTTGTCTGTCAATTTTTTAAAAAATAAAAATAACTTATCTTAGAATTACCCAGGTAAGTATGTAACAGTATACAACAATATCAATGTAGAACTGCCCAAAACAAATGAAAAATATGAAATATTTCTGACTACACATTAACAATAATGATGTACATACATGTTTATGAAAATATTTCTATACAATGTAAATAAAAACATCACAAAATTATATATACCATATCTTTCCACTTTTTAGAAATATAAATATTTATGTACAGAAGGAAACAGAGAAGGCCACACAATATAATATAATTAATATTCTTAATTCTGGGTGGTTGGATCATAAGTATTTATTTCTGACTAACTTTGCTTTATAATGAATTCATTAGAAACTTAATTAATAAAAACAAGCAAAAATTGCAGGAAGCACTTTAAAGAATCAACTAACTGGCATCTTATTAAAGTTTTTGCACCTCAAAAGAAATCACCAACAGAGTGAAGATAAAACCCACAGAGTGAAAAAAAATTTTAGCCAACTGTACCTCAGACAAAGGACTTCCATCTAGAACATATAAAGAATTAAGAAAACTCAGACTCCCAAACTCAAAGACCCAATCCAAAAATAAATTCATTGGCAATGAATATACACTTCTCAGATGAAGAAACACAAATGGCAAACACATATATGAAACAATGTTCAACATCACTGGTCATTCGAGAAATGCAAATTAAAATAACACTGAGATTTGTCTCACTCCCAAAGAATAGCTATCATCAAGAAAGCAACCAATAACAAATGCTGGCTGGGCTGTGGAGAAAAAGGTACCCTTTTCGACTGCTGGTGGGAGTGTAGATTGTGGAAATCAGTGTGGAGATTCCTCAAAATCTAGGATTTGAGGTCCCATTCAACCCAGCTGTTCCCTTTCTGGGTATTTTCCCAGATGAATTAAAAACATCAAACCATAGCAATATACATGGACTAATGTTTGTAGCAGCACAATCTGTAACAAGAAAATCTTGGAAACCCAAATGCCCATCAACCTAGCAATAAATTTAAAACATGGTATTTTTATATTATGGAGTGCTATTCTGCTACAAAGAAGGATAAACTCGAGGCTTTTATAGGTAAATGGATGCAACTAGAATCCATGCTCCTAAGTGAAATAAACCAGACCCACAGGTATAAACATTGTATTGTCTCCCAAGCATAAGAAACTGAAAAAGTAAGACTCAAAATCTACAGTAGATACTATGAAAGGAAAAGAAATGGTTCAAAAGTAAAGAACAGGAATAGGTGAAAGGATAAAAAAAGGAAGGCAAAAGAAATATATATATATGCACAAAACATAGCTAAGATAATTGTACTATTGATTTCTCTTAGTTCACTGAAAGAAATGATTTGTGCTTATATTGTTTGATCAGTTATGCATGCTTATATCTTGTAATCTACTTTGAAGATAACAATCCATAATATATTAACCATTGTCAATTTCCTATTATCTTGTTTTTGAAATTCTGTATCTTTATTTTTATTGTTTTTTTTCTTTAAAATAAGTTTTTAAAATCAAATTTGAAAACCAAATAAATTAATAATTCCTCCTCTTATTGAAAATCATCAAATAATACTGGTAGATTATGCCAAAAATCTGATAGTTCTCCTGATAATATTCTCTAGGTATTTTCACTTCTAGTTCTCTCCACAGCAGCATATATTTAGCCTCTAAACATATTCTGCATTCCCTTAGTGGATACATCTTATTTACTTTTCTTTACCATGCAAATGATCATTACACACTTTTAGTTCAGGTCAATAATTATCTCATATATGGATTGATTAAAAAATTGTTTTCCAACAGGTCCCAGGCTAAAACCTTCAGCCCCTTTAAAAGTAATCCTCTACTTCTTACTTTGTCAATACCTTAATACTGAAATATGATCAGATCGCAGATATCATTTAGCCTCACACGGCATTCAGTTCAGTGTTTCACAGCACAAGACTATACAAGAAAGGAGTTTGATGGTAGACAGGGTCCTACCATAGTCCCTGTCAACATAAAATCAAGCTTCTGAGAGAAACACAACAGTTTTATGAAGGGACAGGCAAATCAGAGCAAGAGATATTAAAGCAGTCAAGCAGGGCTAAAACAAACCATGAGAACAAACTGTGGTTAGGAAATCGTGTATAAAAATATAAGGCATATGGTAAGTTGTTTTCTATTTGAATGTAGTAAATTAACACCAGACCTATCAACCTAATTCCAAAAAAGCATAGTTAACTATACAGTAAGCTCTCAATAAATGCTACACATAATGAATACACACACCTCCTTCACTTTCTTGAAAATGCTTACAAATTCTTCATTGATGGCTAAACTTCTGCGTTCAATATCTCCACGTAAATTTCTTCGAGTCCGCAAACTATTCTCAACAAAAAATGATGAAAGTGCCTTGAGAGCCTCCAGCATCTCCTATACAATTGGTAAAAGAACAAAATTATTGGGACTGATTTGTAAAGTTTCCTAATGTCGAACCAAGTATAATGAATTAATTTTCAAATAATTTGTTTCCATTAAACAATCCAAAAATGACCTTCAAATTACTGAACAATGAAGTTATTCATGCAAGGTAATAAGGGGGTTTATTAGTTAGACAATGGCACATATACAAAGTTATATGGAACAGTGAGATTGGAACCAGATTGAGGAAAAGTCAAGGGTTATGCCCATGTTAAACCGTTATGATGTCAATCAGGTATCCAATTGGATACTGACAACTAATTCTAAAACTCTGAACCTGGGTAATGTGAGAAATGGGGTTAGAAATCCATCACTGTGTTTTTTGTTATGCACAACTATGAAAGTAAAGAGTTGCCCAAAGAATGAACATGGATAGAGAGGGAAGAATCAGGCCTGGCATATACCAAAAATGCCTGAAATTGTCCAGGTATAAATTCATATACCCAAACTAATGTATATTTTAACAAGTTGCCCTTCCAACTTTGTTTATAATTTTAAATAAAAATATTGGCTGGACAGACAAAAATAAGCCCTTTAAATGAGTTCAACTTTATATATAACTATGTTTTCAATTACAAATATTTATTGTACACACACACACAAACACACAGAGACACACACACATACACACACACACACACACACACACACACGTAGTTTCCTTTTAGTGTTGAAATGTCCTAAACCCGGATGACTGAATAAAAGCAGTTTTGTTTAATTATTTAATCTAGCTGCACTTTCCCCATGCTTTATTTTTCTTTTAGGTAAAAAGGAAATAATGTTACGTACGTCAGAGTGGTCACATTAAATGAGATAATAAATATCAACATTAGACATAAATTTTTATAATAAAATCTACATTTGTTAAGAAACAGCAACTGCTGAGCACTGTTAAGAACAACTTTTATTTTATTTTTCTTTATGCCACGCTGGCATGACCAGTCTGATCTGGAGACTCAGTGGTTCTGAACACAGCTGTAGGTACGAAAGGGGGCGGCAGACGCAGCCTAAGTTTCATTCGGTGGGAATCTGGGAGCGCACGTGTAGTGAAGTAATATTAGGATGCGCCCACCAATCAAGACAGCGCTCGGTCCATAACAATAACAACTAGCGGACTCGAGTCTCTCCGCGCCACCGGTTCTCTCTGGGGACTGAGCCGCTCCGCCCGCCGTCCCCGCGCCGGCCCGCGCCGCCGCCTCCGCGCCCGGGAGCTCTCGGGTGCCGGGCGCTCCCCGGAGGCTACCGTCCACCTCCCGCTCCAGTCTTCGGTGGGGATAACGCCTCGGAGGCCCCTTCGCGTCCCGGGGCTCCTGCGTCTCCCCTCGCCTGCCCGGGGGCCCAGGGTCGCCGGCGGGTGGCTGCCTAGTGTGGGTCGGGGCGAGGGCAGTGGTGCGCAGCACACGACCCGGCCCTGCCCACCCCGGTTACCTTGTCATTGTCCAGACGTGTCTCCAAGATCTTATGCAGCTTGCGCGATAGCGGGTTGTTGGGCTGCGCCGAGGTCCCACCTGCCCCATTGCTGAGGCCGTTGGCGGCCCCAGAGGCCGGCAGGGCGACCACTTCCCCAGTGCCCTCGGCCATCGCGCCGAGCGCCCTGTCTCGGGCGGCGACTGAGGCGCTGCCAACTCAGCCGTAGGCTGGGGCTTCACCAGCAGCGCGCAGACTGCGCATGTGCACGGGGAAGCGCACGCGCGCTGCGGCCGGAAGATGCCCGGGCTCCTGCCGGGTTTCTACAGAGACAGCTCAGGAAAAGGAGCGATTGGAGGAGTGTGGAGCACCCTGGTTGGACTAAGAAAAAAACCCACGGAACTGAAAAAAGATTTTGGAAGAAGTCTGAAGTGATTAGATACATAAAATACAATGAAACTTATGCTACTCTGGTAGATACTGGAAAATCTACATTCTGTGTCCTAGGCAGAGGCACTAATAAACGTTAGGCTGCAGTATAAGAAAATGAAACACAGTGAAAGAAACAGTGGAGGGAGAGGCCGACTTTACTGTAGAGAGTTGGAAAGGACTTTGCCCCTAAACTTCTCTCAGGGGCATCAGAAACAGCAGCAGTTACCTCTGCATGTGAATGACCAAACACAAGGGACTTGGCTTTTTTACAAATGGACCAAAGCCTGTATAGCTGCAAAGTAATGGAAAGGACATGAGTAATAAAAGATGAGAAATAAATTCCCAGGAAAGTCTGAGGGACAAATATCACTTTTTTTCCACTTGTTGAAAATTCCCTTTGGCTAGAAATAAAAAGAATCTCTGAACCTCTTGTGAGATATTTGAAACACTAGTGATTTAGTTCTTGTCCTCAATTGCCCTTGCTTTTTATACTTATCAGACTTAAGAGGAAATTACTGATTATACAAGTAACATAAAGTATTGGCAGAATCGCTTGCCATCTCTAAGTGAAGGAGAGCTCAACTAACAAAAAGAAACGAAGTTACACTTTGCCCATAGAAAATGTGGAAGCCTTAGTTGGAGAAACTGTTAAAGTGCCACTGAGGGAACACAGAGTTTAAGAAATTGTCCTCTTCAACATGAAGAATCGGTATTGTAAAATACCATTTTTTCATATATAAATTTAGTTTCACAGTAACCAAAATTGGCACATCAAAAGTACACGTAAATTTGCACAGCAAAATGAATCAGTAACACAGTATCTTACAGGGTTTGCAGATATGTACAAGTAAAAAAAATGCCAACAGTAGCACTCAAAATGGAGAGCGCAACCAAAAATTACACACTATGTAGATTCTTTATTTAAAATCTACAAAATAGGTAAATCTACAGACAGAAAATAAATGTGTGGTTGTAGGAAGTGTATTGTTCGGAAGACAGAATGACCAGTGAGCTTATGCGTAGAAATTTATTTGGGGAATTATGAAAATATTTTAAAGCTAGACTGTCCATTTTATTCAGCTATTCTCCTTCTATGTGTTTTCCCAAAAGAATTAAAGACATCGTATTACAGTAACATATGTGTATCATGTTTGTAGCAAATTAATTCACAGTAGCTACATCTCGGAAGTGCTCTATGTCCACCAACAAATGAATAAAGAAAATGTGGAATTTACAACAATGAAATACTACTCTGCCATAAAGAAAAATAATGAGCCATTTGTAGGAAATTGGGGGCACCTTAAGACCACAATGTTAAATGAAAAAAATCAGACACACAAGTTTAAGTATTGCACGGCCTCTCTCTCTCTCTTTTTTTTTTTTTTGTATCGGTACCAGGGATTGAACTCACAAACACGCACTTGCAAGGCAGGCACTTATGCCACTAAGCTAAATCCCCAGCACCTGCATGGCCTCTCTTATATGAGAAACTCAGTAAAAATAAACAGCAAAATGAAAGATAATAGGAAATTGGCAAATAGTTTTCACTCAAAGGGGAAGGGGATCAAGAGATGGAAAGAGGGAGGGAGGAGGGGGTACGGGATAGGAAAAGGAATTGTAATGTGTTATATACATGTACAGATTCCCCACAGGAATGTATACATTATGTACTGCAAACCTGTACCGAAAAAAAAGTAGCAGGCAAGGGGTGAATGGAGGAGGATGGGAAGGAATGGGATGGAGATCCAAAAAAGGAATTAAAATGTATTACGTACAGGTACCAAGCAATGTAAACAGTTTGTACTACATATATGTACTAAAAAACTATAATAAATTTTTTCAAAACTAGATTGTGGTGATTGTTGCATGATTCTATGAACTAAACAGATGAATTTCATAGTGTGTGAATTATATCTCAGGTCATATTTAAAGAATTCAGAGTTTAAGGTATAAAAATGATAAAAATTGTATAATATATTTTCTAAATTGTAATAATTTATAGACCATAAATTTTGCCTGTTTTAATTATAAAATACAGTAGCTTTTTAATTTATTATACAATTTGGCATCATCACCATAATCAAGTATTAAGATATTTTCAGCACTTCAAGGAAACCCCCCCCCCCAAAAAAAAAAACTCAGTAGCAATACTCCTTACCAACCCTTTCCTCTTTCCTAGGAAACCACAAATTTACTTTCTGTCCCTATATATTTGACTATTTTGAACCTTTCATTTAAGTAGAATCATACAATATGTGGTCTTTTGTGTCTCCTTTATTTAGCATAATGCGCAGTATTTTATTCCTGTATTATCTTTCCCTGAATATGACAAAATACCTGATAAAGTCAATTTAATAAAAATAAAGTTTATTTTGGCTCACAAATTCAAAAGTTGCACTGTGGTTGGGGACCAATCCTTTAACATATGATCCTTTGGAGGATATTTTGGACCTAAAGACCAAATTTCTTATTGTTGCCAAATAATAATCCATTGTATGGATCTGTCACACTTTGCTTATGAATATTTGGATGAATTTTGTCCATCATGAACATTTGGCCAGTACAAATATAAGTGTGAGAGATTTTGTGTGGATATACCTTCATTTCATTAAGGAAAATACCTAGAAGTAACTTGCCGAGTCATGGGAAAACCCTATATTTAACATCCGAGGAAACTGATAATTTTCCGAAGTGACTGTCCCATGTTATGTTTCTATAAGCACCATTTGAGAATCCCAATGTTTTCAAATTATGGTTACCCATTGATATGGTCTCTGTCTCGGTTACTTTCTCATCACTGTGACAAAATACATGATACCAACAAGTTAAAGAAGGAAAGACTTATGTTCACTCACAGTTAATAGAGATCAGTCCATAGCTCCAAGGCAGGGCAGAGGAGAAACAGTCTATGGCATGACAGGCAGGTATCAGTAATACTTTCTTCTTATCTTTTTATTCTATCCAGGCCGCAAGCCTACTGGGCGGTGCCACCCACACTTAGAGTGTGTTGTCCCTCAACAATAAGCCCATCAGCCATATCCAGAATCAGTGAACTAATCCAGTATCACACACCCTTGATCTAATATCACACACTTATAGTCTAGTCACTACAAAATCCTCACCTATGAGTGCATGAAGCTTTGGAGAGACATCTAGATATGAGTCTTTATATTAAACATCCTACTCATTGTAAAGTTATATCTCACTGTGATTTTGATTTGCATTTCTTAATGACTGGAGACAATGAATTGTAATAATTCTTTATGTATTCTGGATACTAGTCTCTATAATTTATTTTAATATTCTCTACTAGTCTGTTTATTGTCTTTTCACTTTCCTGGTGGGATCCTTTGAAATGCAAGTGATCTTAACTGATTAAGTCCAATTTATCAGTCCTCTATTTTTTGTGCTTTTGTTACCATTTTCAAGAAAACATTGCCTAGCCCAAGCTCATAAAGATTAATTTCTGTGTTTTCTTCTAAGAGTTTTAGAGCTTTAGCACATATACTTATGTCTTCAAGTTAAATTTTGTGTATGATGTTAGGTAGGGGTCCAACTTCACTGTTTTAAATATAGATATCTAGTTGTCCCTAGCACAACTTGTTTAAGACTGTTCTTTCTCCTATACAAAATTTTCCATAAATGCAGTAAAAGCAGATTATAAAGTTAAACACCCATTCATGATGAAAGAATGTCTTAGCAATTAGAAGAGCTCAGAGTCAAAATGCTACAGCAAGCATAACACTAGATAAATATTTTGAAATATCTTTCTGAGTTCAGGAATAAGAGAGTGAAGTACACTATTAATATTCTCTTTCAATCTTTAACTAAAACATAGGTGGTGAACCTATGGCACACAAGCTGCATCCAGCATTATGTTACCACTAAAAACTCTAAAAGATTCACCATAAAACTACACTGGAGAATCTAACCAGAATTATAAAATAAGAAAAATAGGCTGAGGATTTAGCTCAGTGGTTTAAGCACCTACCTGGCAAGTGCAAGGTCGTGAGTTTAATCCCCAGTATCAAAAAAATAAAAATAAATAGAAACCTAGAGAGATCAAAGAAAAACTCACATTACTTGAAAGTGGCACAATTATGTCCCTGGAAAATCCAAAAGGACCTACAGGAAAAATTAGATTTAATAATTAACTTTTTCACAAAAATTTTTATCATAAAGCCTAAAGAAACAAGGATTTACCATCTTCTGGAAGACGTGGAGTCTTTAGAACCTGGTTATAAATATGTGTTTTATATTGGTCTGGTCTTGCTCAATCAGTTACCTTTGGAGAGCTTGTAAAGGTGATTAGAAATCCAACCTTGAAAAAGATACAGAAAAGAATGCCTTTCCAGCAGAAATTTATTTCACTTTTCAAAGGATATTTAACTCTAATATTATTTAAGTTATTTTGCAATTTGAGACTTCTAATTGCAACTTTTAAATTTTCTAACTGAGATTTCAATTCTCGAATTGGAACCACCAAAACTACTATATTTCTAAAAATTACTAAATGTCTCTGAGGAATAAAACCATCCTGAGTTGAAAATCACTATTCCAAGCTTTAAATGTATTAGTTCTTTAATGCTGCTTAAAATTTTACCCCAAGTGCTGGGGATTTAGCTCAGCGGCATAAGTGCCTGTCTTGCAAGCACACGGTCATGAGTTCAATCCTCAGTACCGATAAAAAAAAAAAAATTCCCCAAAACCAGAGTTTTAAAAGAACAATCATCATAGTTTCCGTGGGCCAGAAATATGAGAATGGCTTGACTAGGCTGCTTAGGCTCAAGGTATTATGGAGTTGCAGTCATCTTGATACAAGAGAAAGAAACTCCCAGCCTACTAGATGGCTGGTACAAATTCATGCTCTCTAAAATTGAAGAATGAATTTTAGGAGCAACAGAGGTTAAGAACAGAATATATTTGGTGATAGAAAGGAAGCTTCTATCCAAGAAAGAGAGACAGAAGGGGTCCTCAGTGGGTTGCCAAAGACTGTGTTTTCTAGGGACTTTTATAGAGTAAAACCACAAAGTGAGGCAGGTCTAAGATGAGGGAAAACACGGGAATTCAAAAGTTGGGCATGAGGTGGGACAGAATTATGGCCAACCAATAAAATTAATTGCTCAGGTAAAACATTAAATGGGGGACCAGTGGGGAAGCGAGTTACAGCTTGGGCATATATAAAGAGCAGTGGGTTTTCCTGTAGGAGGTTGAGATGGTGATTTCTGGCTTCCTCAGGGTGATAGAAACCTGTTTAAAATTCGACTCCTGATGCTTCTCCTTAGGAAGTATATGGGTGCATTTGTTTTGTATTTTGTTTTGAGGTCTGACCTACAGAGGTGTCTGTCTCCCCACACTTGCAAGGTATTTGGCCTTCTTCCAGGGCCCAGCCCTGTCTGACTGCCTGTAATATTTCTATCTAACTCAGTTGCCTGTAATAATCTGTCAGCCAGGACTGCAAACATCTGAAAGCTTCACTGCTGTCACAGTGTTGGAGGATCTCCTTAAAAGTCACTCACTCTGATAGCTGGCAGGTTGGCTTGACATGTTGGCAGGAGGCTCAGTTCCTGCCCAAATGGGCCTTTTCATTAGAGCTATTTGAGGGTTCTCATAGCATGATACTCTTAGTGTTAGGTATTTAATATATATATATATATATATATATATATATATATATATGATGTAAAAATGTGCCAAAGTATATGGGCATGATATTATTCATATATTTTGCAATAGACAAAAAAAAGTGAAAGAAAGGGAAGGATAAAAGGAGGAAGGGAGAGGGAGCAGTTAGAGGGAAAGGGGAAAGACAGTGGGGAGAGAAACTGTGGAGGAAGACAACCAACATGTTCATCAATAGAAGACTAGACTATGATGTATTCATGCATTTAGGAGAATGCTCTGCAACTGCTGTAAATGAGATTTAAATGCTAATGTGAAAAAAATTCCAAAATATGTAGCATGTAAAAAAAAAAGTAAGACACTCTTCAGTACAGGGTGAGATTATATAGGCTTTGCTTTTAAAGTGGTATCCTAGTAGTTGGGAGTATTCTATTTTTCATTTTCTAAACTGAAATTTTGTACTATTATCCATGTACTATCTTACTAAATTGTCTGAAGTTATTAAAGCAGGTCATTAAGGGTAATTATGACCCATTTTTCTTTATTTATATGTATTTCTCTGAGTGTGTGATTATGGAAAAGGAAATAAATAATTTGTGAATTACAATAATGTAAGGGATGCATAATGACAAATAAATTACATATTCAGTGTCATTTTCATATTTTAATGTTTACTTAAACATCATATTTTATGAGGCTAATTATAAATGAAGTGCTTAAAAATCAATATTTATGAACAGTTAAATTAGATTTTCAGATATGTCACCAGTAACTTATTTTTTAAATAAATTTTTCCTTTTATTGAAAATATTTAAAATAATGTAGTATATTGAGCTACTTACCATAGTAGAACACTAAAAATATTGAAAGAAAGGCTCAGTTCTAAATATTTTAATTTAATAGGAGAACAAATACATGTATGTAAAAAAAAAAAAAAAGCTAAGGATTTTTACCAAATTTCAAAAGAACCATGCTGAGAATGAAAGGCGGGGATTTACCTTACCCATAGTGGTTTAACAGAAGTCCCCTCCAATTTCCCACCTTCTGTGGCTAGTCATTTAAGCTTTCTTACTCTCTGTTCTCTGAAATAAGTAAAAGTCACATTATGTTGGCCGCAACATCATTATCAAACTATATTAGGATGTTTATTAAAGCTATGTCTAGTGAATCAAAATTTTCAGTTGTGTACACTACACGTCTATATTTATTGAGAATCAGGTTCTGATTCCTGTCTTCCTGCTACATAAGGGTCATAACCATGTTACATAATAACATGTTGTTATGTAATTCCCAAGTTATGATACTATTGATGAGTTCCAGCTTAATTGGGAATTAGAAACAGAATCCTATTTTGGTTTTGGTTTTGAGTTGTACACATCTTTCTGTTGGAATGCAAGCAAAAGCTTTTGTAGCTAAATTTTCAAATGTGTTTTGTGTTGGCATTACCTTCACATAACCCTTACTGTCTTCACCCTGACACCAGTATTATTTTTCTGAAACAAACTTGATATATTTTTGCTTTAAATACTATGGTCAGAATTATCAAGCAAAAGAAGGTCGTGGTACAATCCTTCTTAATCAGACCTTCTAACTCAATCTCACATTATAAATCTAGCCTTATTTCTAGGCATTTGGAGTCCATGACTCTAGACACACTGTGTCTACTGGTTACAAAATACCAGGACTTCAAGGTCTCCTTACAATGACTGTTACCACCATTGTCTTAGTCTGATCAGGCTGCTATATCAAAACTACCATAGACTGGTTTGCTTACAAATAACATAAACTTATTTCTCACTGTTTAAGGGGCTAGGAAGTCTAAGATCAAGGTACCAGCAGAGTCAGTGCCTAGTGAGATCTAATAGAAGGCCATTTTTTGTTTGTTTGTTTACCTCACATTTCCAAAAGGAGGAATTAGCTAGCTTGCAGGGGTCCCTTCTACAAGGGCAATAACCCCAATGAAGGCTTCTAATAGTTCAACATATGAATTATAGGGTGATACAAACATGTAAACTATAGCACTGTTATGGCTTATGCCTAGATGTTCTCCCAAAGCATCATGCACTCAAAGGTGGGGCTTTTGGAAAATGACTGGATAATAAGTGTCTGATATTGTATTAGTTCACTGATTGGTTTAGCATAGTTCTGATTACAGATGTTAGATTTACTGAAAAGGTAAGACCCAACTAATAAAGTGTGGCACCAACCAGTAGACTATAACCTGGACAGAATAAAAAGAGAAAGTGTAGGGCTTGGCAGGAAATCAACTACATATTTACAGCTAGAGCAAGACCATCCCCGAGAATATGGAGTGCCAGAGGTGAGCCATGTAAACAAGTTGTTAGGATTAGAGCAAGGCCAGCCAAGCACATCTGGCCTTGGTGTTCTTTACTGTTAACTACAGTGCAGACAACTCTGACAATGTTTTACTTTCAGTGTTCTCAGAAAATATCTGAGACCTTGTAATTTTGTCACCCTCATGTATTTCCCTCCTTTTTTACTGGGTATAAATAAAGACACAGACCATGCTGGGTTGTTACTGTCTCTCCATCAGAGAGGTCAGGTCCCACCCAGTCCCAACCTCCCTTTAATTATGTGTGTAGCTTTCTCTTAATCTCCCATTGCCCCCTCTCAGGACCCTGTTGGCTTCAAAGAAGGAAGACTATTGCTTCCTGACTGCCATCACATGGGCTCTTTTTTCCTCTGCCATGCCCTTTTCCAATGTCACTCTGTCTTGGAGCCATCCAACTATGGACTAAAACCTCTACAAACTGTGAGCTAAAATAAACTTGTGAGTGTTGGATATTTTATTCCAGCTATGAGAAAATAACCAAGACAGATTTAGGTATCAGAAAAGTGAGGTTGTTATTTTTACTATACCTGACCATGTAATTCAGAAATCTTGGGACTGGGTTGCAGGAAGAGTTTGGAAATGTTTGGGGGCATTGTCTGAAGATGCAACCCTGGAATGCTGTAAGCTGAGCTTCCTGGGAAACTGGTCGAGGCTCAGAAGACTAGAATGATGATAAAAATGCATCCAGTAAAATCCGGGCTTAGCAGGACTGAACTGTGAACAAGGACAGCACTGACAATTGGTCATCAGGCCATGTGTGTTATATTATGGCTGCATTTTGCTCGGGTCCAGAAACACTGCAGCAGATTAAGATGAAGAGAAGCAGACTAATTAATCTGGTAGAAGAAATGTCAGGGCAGTCTAATGTTGAGGCAATGATATGGCAACCACTGGGGGCTTTTAGCCAGTTGTACATTAAGAATCAAGAACAAAGAGCCCCAAAGAATATTTTTTAAAGTTTTGAGTCAGGCCAGAAAGAAAGCTCCAGAACAGTTGTGGCCTATGAGGTGAAGCAGAGAACTTGGCTGCTGAAAAAATTAGCAAATTGAATGTATTTGAACCAGACACTAGAAAAGATGGCCTAGGGACATCTTTTGAAGCTTCAAAATTGGTTTGAGAAGAAATCTCCAGGGTTCCATGTTTTGTTGGAGACTCAGCTGAACACAGGGGCTTCTAGCTGTGTTAGAAAAGGGCACATTGAGAGAGAAAAGAAGGCCGATCAGTGAGCAACAGAATACAAAGCCTCCCAGGAGAAACAATTCATATGCCAGAATAAAACACCCCGGAGAGAACCAGACAGAGGGAGATGGGTCCTCTTGACACAGGAAGAAATTAAAACTTAAAAAAGCTCATCCAATACTTTGGGACTACAACTGAAACAGCTAAAAACTAAAGGGACACAGGGTTTTCACAATGTCCCGCCATTTCACCAGCTTGAATCTGTGCCGGCAGGCAGAGCCACCCAAACTCATTCCTGCCACCATTCACAGGAAGAACGGCAGCACTGAAGTCGGGGGTTGGTAAGCCCAGCAGAGAGCAGAGAGCAGAGCTGGTGGAGGAACCTTCATTGATCCATGGTCAGTGCTGGGAGTGAGACCCCCACCACAGGAAGGGCACAACCAGGTGGGCAACATGTTGGAATCGGGCAGGAGGAGCCTGAACTGGGAGTGACAGTGACTTCAGTTGGTTGATCCCTCCCCAGAGCAAATTTGTGTAATTTGCTTGGACTGGGCCGCGCCCCTGGCCTGGACCCAATGAGCTGTCCCAAATCAATTCCCTGCGCCTAGCATGCACTGACCGGGTGATAGCCCCAAAATTTGGCTGGCCTGGTGGGGAGGGGCAGACATACACAGCCTGCTTACACCTCAGTGACAAGAGCAGGTAGGAGAGGGCAGAGTTCCCTTGCCAGTGTGCTTCGGAGGAAACGTGGCCAACAGGGAAAGGGGCTGGGATCTGCACTGTAACCTGTGTGGAGGAAGCCGGGACCATGACAGGACAGAGAGGCAGGAGGAGTCCCCCAGCCCAGAACCCTGAAAGCCCTGATCCAGGAGAATGAAAAACAAGGGAGCCTGAGGGCGACAAACACGCAATATCACACACAGCTTCAATGGACATTAAGAGATATCTTCGGGACCTTGTAGACAAGCTCAAAACTGAAATATTAAATCGGGTAAAGCAAGATATGAGTAGAGTAATAAAAGAAATGCTCTCAGGAAGCATCTCTCAGGATGATACAGATGGAAGAAGGGAGGAACACAAAAAAAAGGAGAGAAACATTCAATAAAGAAT